>VXBH01001412.1:31346-60326 GCA_013400035.1 Rynchops niger | reverse complement strand
AACTTCTTTACGGTGAGGGTGACAGCACTGGAACAGGCTGCCCAGGGAAGTGGTGGAGTCCCCTTCTCTGGAGATTTTCAAGACCCGCCCGGATGCATTCCTGAGTAATGTGCTCTGGGCAATCCTGCTTTTGCAGGCGAGTTGGACTAGATGATCTCTAGAGGTCCCTTCCAACTCTAAAGATTCCGTGATTCCGTGAAACAATCCCTGTTACGATCTGTAGTTACGTATTTTCTGTTTGCAGATTTTTTTCTCTGGTATCCTGATAAGTACGACAAGTATTCAAATTTTCCTCTCCTGGATGAAAAATTTCCGTGTTCCTCTCTACAGACCAATAGGGCTCAGTTTTCTGCACAATTTATTCAAATAATCTTCCAAAAGACACCACCAATTTGGGGGGTTGTGGTGGTGGGGGGGGGGCGGAAGGCAGTGGTTGTCTAATATTAACTGATAAATGCTATTTTCATAAACATCAACTGTCTCTTGAACATTCATTAAAGTGCAATCACTCACTTTGTATTTAGCTGTGTAGCTTTACAGAAAAGGTATGGCACAGGATAAGAGTGTACAATTTGATAATTTAAACAGCAGCAATGCCAATAAAGACTCCTGGAGTTGCTCCCCTGGATTTTCCATGTGACACGCTTATGTTTTCTAAATAATCTCTGTCTCTGTGATTATGGTTCTTACAGACATGAACAACTTCTTTCAATCTAAATATTTTCCTCCTTTTTTAATTCTGTCAGATAGAGTTTACGTTCGTCTCACTGCTAGCTATCAAAAAAGGGAAAAGATTTATGAACATAACATAAATGCTTTTTTCTCTCCCGGTCTGAGTCTCCACCCTATTGCTCGTTGGGCATGAATTCACAGACAGACAGCAAAAACCCTTGTCAAACCTGTTTCTTGACTTAAATTGTTTTAAATGAAGTGAAACCCAACTGGCCTTTACTACACAGCTCTAACATCACAAGAACATTGCAAGAAACGGAAGTTTCTTACCAGGAGAAATGCATGACTCGCGCAAGGATTCCTTCCCTGCTTTCTCGGGGTTGCGATGACAAAGCAATCATTTTCCTGAAATGGAAGCTGGAGGATCTTGCAAGAGGACTTGCTGCCTGTTTAGAAAAAGGGGCAGAAGTATCACAAATCTTAAGCTAGTTATCTGTGCTCAAGTTTCTAGAGCCATGCCTCAGTAAATCCACCTCAGTCCTCGATAAGCACTGCTATGATAAAATGGGAACAGAATTGCTCCTAAAGGAATCTCCTTCTCTTGATGCTTACCTGGCTTAGCAGGACTAATTGGCCAAGCAGGGCTAGCATCTTTACAGTAATAGCATTCAAAGCTCAGTCACATACAACAGTTTTAAAACCAGAAGAGCTGCATGTCTTTTCTATATGATAAACCTACTTACGGCTGAGAGCTTTTCAGATCTGGGGCTGTCGTCTCCTGCATCGGGAGATGGTTGGGAGGGAGTGAAAAGGCTGGGTGCTGCCAGCTGGGGAAGGAGACCACCAAGAAGCCCCGGCTGTGGCGCTCACCGGAGTCAGTAGTTCCTCTGGGTCTGCAGCGGTAGAAGTCTCAAAATCTAGACAGCAGTTAAACAAATTCGAGCTCTATAACAGTTTAATATTGATCTGTTTCGCATGAGTAGTCTTTCAATGAACATTTAGTCCCTGGGAATATCTGCTAATCTATTTTTTACTCATTGTAAGGCTTTGCAAATGAGTGAATTCACTGGTCTAAATTTTTGTCAAAATGTCATCAGCAAAACTGTGGGTGATGCAAATTGTCACCATCAGTCCTCTGGCAATCTAAGTATTGCGTTTATTACTAATAAATTCTTGAGAGACACAGAAACCCAGCAATACTCCCTGAGTCTCAAAAAACTTCTTGCTTTCTTCCTAGCATCCGACTGCTGGTAGGCCTGCTCCAAAATACCTGAACGCTTGGCTGCAGGAGAGCTGCTCTCACATCAAGTCCAAATTCGGTCTGTTACAGAGGGCACAAGTCTGCTACCTTCAGGCAGGCTTTTTGCTTCCTGGGATGCAGTTTCAGTCTCCCCAAGTATTTCTTAAAGGAGAAGCAAAGCAGAAGAGCTGCCAGAAATCTCCGGTCTGAGGAAAACTTGCTTGTGATCCCACTGCTGTTTTAGCATTCCTGACACTTAAGCATCAGCATGTTTATACCAGTCCTTTGAACCAAGCCTTGAATACACCTTGAATTTGTGTGTTAACGCAACAGGGTGAGGCGACACCTAGAAGAGAGACACAACTCTTTTGAACGTCAGTCTACCACACGAGCCACTGAGCAGTCCCTCTGCCTTTCCTTACCCGTTTTGCACGATCGGTGCTTAAAACCTGGAAGGACCATTATGGCACAGAGGTACACAGACTTACAGTGATATCAGAAATCTTCCAATGCACTCCTACGTTCCTGAAAACAAATCAGAACCCAAGCTGATACTTCTGTTAAGTTTCCACAAAGGGAAAAAAGTTTCTGACAGCTTTTTTTTTTTTTTTTTTTTTTTTTTTTTTTTTTTTTTTTTTTTTATTTTGCCATTGTAGAAGACTGGTTTGTTTTGCAAACTATTTATTTTCCTTTGAAACGTATTTTCTGGAAGACACAGAGCATGAACTCATGTATACATGGGGTATACAGCAGTAATGTTTTCTTCTATTTAACACGCTTTAGTAAGTAGTACTTTATCATTTGTTTGCTAAAAATTGAGAGCTGCTTTTTCGTCCACAGCGTCTTTCAGGTAAGAACAGGGCATAATCTGAGTTATTGTTAAAAAAAAAAAATTTAGCAAAAGAGAAGACGACACCGGTGCTTCTGAATTAAATTTAGTTTGTGTGCAGAAAGGCAAGAATGGTTTGTGAGCATCAGAATTTCAGCAATTGGGTTCAGAAGAGACTTCCATGACTGAAGCGTCTCTGAAACGTTAGGCTCTGCCTTCCCTCCTGGCAGCAGTGCTGCTTACCCATCTTCCTGCCGCTGATTACCTGTGTTTCTCAGGGGGCTCGGCAGTGCTGTATGGGGAGGGGCCAGGGACGCAGACTAAACCTCTCCTGAAGAGTGCCTGCGGAACGGACTCTGGAGAAGGACGACTCCACCTCCAGTTGCCAACCTTTTCACTCACACTGCATGTTCTATTATAAGCAGGGAACCAAAAAAGCCCCATTGGGGCCTAAATACACAAGTAATAATTGCTTGCAGACATTTTATCATAATGTTAACTTTCTTTCCTTTTTCTCAGTTTTTTGTTCTCGGTTAGATTTACTGGAGAAGAGCATTGGAATACACAAGGCATCCAAGCGATGCCCGTGGGATATGGAACAACTATGTGATTCTTATTCCAAACATGCATCTCAAACTGCACCTCCTTGAGAAATTTTCAGAAGTCAGCAACACTGCAACACATACACAGTATTAAATAAAAAAGTTTCCCGCTTCCCCCACACCGTGACTTTTATAGCACGCTGACTCAAGGCTTAATATACTTAATAAACTCCATATGTTTGCATTTCATTAAAGACTAAGATAGATTTACATTAAGCATTCAATTCTCATTAGTATGGTATACTTTTGACCCGGTGAGGCAGCTGCCCAGACAGAACTATGGGGCTTATATGCGAGCCTGGGATTTCTAAGGACCATTCAATCCTCCAGATGCTGTGGGATTCCCTGTAGCAGAGGGGAAAAAATAAAAGAGGACAGAGAAAGAGAACAGAGAAGTTAATTTAGACAGCAACTGTGAAGTAATAAAGGGACAGCGTTACTAGCAGTGAGCACTGCTATCTGAAATAGCAGAAGACAGGGCTGGGCATTTGCACAAACGCAAATGTGAAATAAAGTATAAAAAAAAAAAAAGAAGAAAAAAAGAAAAAAGTACTTTTGGGCAGTGAAGCAGTAGGATCAGCCCAGTCCTCTCTGTTCATTTACACCCTGTACTCCTTTTTACACTGTCAGGTATTCTGAGAATAAGGTATGACATAGAAGTAACACACACAAATAAAATGTAGGATTCTTCATGTTCCGTTATAAACAAACCAAGTGTATGGCACAACGTTTGCTTTATAGGTTATATAAAACGTTTATTAGGAAGTAAAGTGCTCAGTTTTACAGATCAATACATTCTTGATCATTGTAGAAGACTTGCATAATTACTAGCTTCCTAATAAGACCAAACACTGTACATTACTACGCAAAAACTTTATCTTTGTATTGACAAATGATACTATAATCTAAAGTTGAAAAATGAAATAATAAAATGTTTGTAACATTTGTCAACGGCCATGCGCTTACTGTAAGTCCCACTCTGAACACACACGGGTACCCCATGAAAACTTACTGCACTTCAAGATGAAGTTTGTTATTAAGTAACGACACGTTACAGAAATATACTTCAACAAAGACAGCTAGGAATGCAAATATTTTCATTTTCATAATAGTCGTATACTACAAATAAAAGATGAACCGCACAACTGAATTTACATTTTGAAAGAGACATTTTTACAGGAAACCTATTTAAAAACCATACTCACAGGTTCCGTTTTGCTTTCGTTCCCCTCAGGAAGGCCCTGCCTCGCCGACAAATGACCACTGGATCACTCCTGCACGCTCTCCAGCCCGCGCTGCCATACACCGCAGAGGGCCACGCACTTTACAGGCCACAAGGCACAAGCCTTAACACAAGGTATTCTTAGGAAGGTTCCAGCTGATTGCCGGACAACTCACCTTGGGTCATTTGGCCAAAGTCATTGATTTTACTTAAATACCATCTTTGCATTTAGGCTCCCTTGAGCCTAGAAACCCAACACCAATTACATGTTACGCACGTGTAATTAGTTAGCATGCCTCAAAGTTTAAGCTGTAAAACGTGTCACATACCAACACACTACACATTTTGGCTATGAATATAAAAGACAAGGCTATGCATATTTAAATTGCTTTCTATTGTATTTTCTATTTTCCTTGCACAGAAGCTGGCCACGTGTACAGCTTGTGGGTTTTTTGGTTGGTTTGTTCGTTTAAAGTCAGAAATAACAGTTCAACACAGGAAAGCTTTCCTCAGGAAGGTTTCTAAGGTCCAAAAACTTTTCAGTCAAGGCCCGAGTGTCTTGTTTCACACAAATGCCCTAACCACTGTGCTACACGCTGTTTCGGGAGGTTGATGGGGTCTCTTGTGAAAGAGCATGAATTTCTTCCTAGTACAGGACAAAATAACCCACAGAGGGGAAAAAAATACTTCCCAAGAATCACAACTTGTCTTCCCACATCATTCTGTTCTCGAGCCAAAGCTACTAAGAAATTCCAGTCTCTACGCTGAACTTCCTCCTGCTCTACCTTACATTAATTAAGTTTCTGTGCATATGGTTTCCCATAAACTTAAAAATAGGGAAAGGCACGAAGTCCGTGTAGTTTTAGCAAGGCATTCTGAGTCATTGTAATTCCAGGCAACAGAGTTGTAAGAACACAGGCAAAACGTAAGCTTTGCCTAAGCAGTACTACCACAAGAAAAGGTGCTAACCCCTGGCAATCACCGCTTTTTGAAACAAAAAGCACCAACATAACACATACACACTACTTATATTTTGTTAAATAGGCATTTTCCCCTCTATATACCCTACTAATAGCTAAGATCTGTTTGATTATGTAGCTTTCCACTTTCCTTTACGCCAACTCTTAAGTCGTTAAATACAAGACAACTTCAGGAAAAAAGCACAATTGACAACCTCTCTCCTACAACAGCGTTCCACATCCAGAAACACGTTGCGAGGCAAAACTACAAATACTATGCCTCAATGCTTTCTCTAGGAAACCAACATAATTTCGGCGTTGCATCTCCTTTCAAAAACAAAGCGTCTATGACATGGAAAGCAGAGGAAATGAAATACTAAAAATCAGTGATTAGACTGCAAACACCTTTCCAAAGGAATTACGTGTTTTACCTCAGCAGAAAAGCATATGTAGAAATAGACCTAATAATTTTACGAGCAGTTCTGTTAAATGTAAAACCAGACTACATAGCTGAGACGTGATTAGAGATTGATAGAGCACGAGATTGGATTTTAACAACTGTCAGCAACTTCTCTGCCCTCTTCCCTTTCACATCCAAGGAACAGATAGTGTTTTTCAATTTTGTGTGCTTTAAAGAATACATTTTCTGCAAAGTAACCATATTTACCTAAGACCCTGTGGAATGTTTATCCCAGGAACACCTAGATCATGAAAACATAACATTAAAAATGGGCACTTTGCAACAAAGCTCAAAATGATTATGTTAGTTGGGTGAGAAGAGGCAGTTCTCAAATACTATTTTTGAAATGCTAATGAAATGCAAACGCCACATAACGCGTACAGTTTCTATTGTGGAATAATGTGATTTACAGTTGTACAAACTAAGTGCACTTTCTACTGTTTAAAGAAACATAGTATTTCTCAAAAACAGGAAAAAAGAACGTTTTAAGTTAATTAAAACGTTTGTACACCAAGAATAACTCAGAAAAATAGGTAGAAACTTAAAGTACATCAAAGTGCTGTTTTTTTTGAAAAAGTCAGCTGTCATAATGAATGCGACGATAAACGTATGCCATCTTATTTTTTAAATTGCTTTTAAAAGCATTTAAAAATCATATTTTCCAACAGAAAGCAGAAAATGCACAGCCTTTCATTTGAGCGTTTTAGCCACGGCACATTATTTGGCTGAAGGTGCTGCCCTTTGTTAAAGTGTTCCCCATAATACACGTATGGAACCAAATTCTGTCCGGGCAGGTTTTGTCACACGTGGTTTCCGTTCTGCATTTTCATTTCCAAGGCTGACATTCTCACTGTTGGTAACCTGAACGTGACACATGGCTTACATATGTCTGAAAATGCCTTATGAAGAGAATATTTACTTTTGCCCACCAGTGAAAATTGTCCTTAGCTGTCTGATCAGGATGATCACCTCATACCGGGAAACCATATTTACTGGCTTAATACTGCCCTGAAATATTTAGAATCATCTACAAAGTTAATCCTACACATGGATGTTATTCCCCCCATTTCCTCCTCCCCCCTCAATACCATCTGACTGGGAGGAAGACGGCCGAGAGTTCCTCGAACGAGGCTGGCCGTTCAGTCCAAGTGGTGTTCCCAACCGATGGCTCATTTGGGATGCCGTATCATCCGATTCCCATCGCTCCAACTCCTCTCGCACAAGTCGCTCCATTTGTTCCCTGTGGATTTCATTGTCACGTCCCAGTCTTTCATCCTAAACAGATTAAAAGACAGAAGCTGGAAGCGCAGCTTCCCAACGGCCGTCTATGCAAAACCCTATGCAAACACAGGAAATTGAGTATTTCCATAGGCTAATGAAGAAACACAGCTACTGCAGTAGTGTTTTCTTTCCAGTGATCTAACGCCCAGGTTGTCACCTTCACTTATCAAACAAAATCTGTACTGCAGTTTCTAGTATTTAAAACCCATGTCCAGAAATGTAAAATATACTGAGGACAGCACACCCACAAGCTGAAGAATCAAGCAGAATTATTGGCTGTAACAACACCATACCTGTGACGGGGCACCTGCAAATCTAACCCACATAACCCACCAAGACAGTCCACCTTGCCTATCCCTTCACAGCCCTGTTCGGGGTCTTCTCGCTCCATCAGGAAGTTGACAGAAATAACACGTTTGCTCAGCTGGCCACTTCCAAAGGACCCTCAAGAAAGAGAAGGTGGGAGGGGAGGCAACAGAAGCTAGATAACCCTGGTGACAGTAGTGATCTGCTTCCACCCACCACACACAATCCCAGAAGCAACATGGGAGAAGAGCAGGCCGCACAGGCCTGCTGGGCTGGATCCCCCAGACTCTAACAGACTAGTCCATAAAAACCTTTGTATTAATCCCAACAGACACCAAGGGATGAATGAGATGCTTCAGCTGCTTCAACTACCGCACACCACTGCTGTGCAGTTCAGGGGTTTAAACGGTGCTGTAAGATGGGTTGTCATATCTGAGATTTACATCATGTCCCTAACATTTCATGTTTTAAATTTCATGTTTTCCTTTTACAAAACTGAAGTCACTTAGCCATTGCCGAAGCACCCACCTCATCTTTACCACCACTTCCTCAACCCTCCCAAGCCAATCAGAAGAAGAAGTGTCAACAGTAAGCAAGCCATGCAGGTTGTCACTAGACAGGAGAGGGTGGGTTTCTTACCTCTGTCACTCCATCCAACAGTCTTCCCAGCACATCTCTTCTTTTCAGTTTGGCTCTCTCCATCGCTTCAAGCTTCACAATAACTGCATCAATCTTGGAGACGATACTGCCGATAGAATGCTCCATGCGGTCGACCCGCCTCATAAGTCTGAGGGCAACAAGCATGAGCTTCAGTGACTCTGACATTTCCGAGTCAGTATCATTCTAGCATGTCAACACACAGAGCAGATAAGGATGAGACAGCACTTTAATTCAAGCACACATCTGACTTTCCACAAATAAGTCCTACTCTCCAGGAAGGGACAAGGTACGCAAGACCAAGAAGATAACACAGGGCAGATGGGAAAAAAAGCACATATTCCACTCTTTTCCCTGCTTTTAGGGCATCCTCATCAAAATTCACTGGTTCTAGTTACTCAAATTCAGCTAGTGTTGCTGTAACTAATTAATATGGAAATCTATCGTTTTAGACAAAATACATGCTTGCAAGTACCTTCATCTTCTTTACAAAACAGCTGAAGTTCTCACTGAACCTAAAATAACCTCAAGGTTTTACTACTAAAAAAAAAAACAAAACAAAACAAAACCACAAAACAAAACAGAAAAGTCTCCTGGTATTGTTGTAGCATGATTATTTTCTCTGTCTTTTCAATGATTGAGTTTTAAGAATATGGTTTGGGGATTTTTTTGAAAAAAAATTTTTTTTCCCCCCCTGACTCCCATAATCCTCTTTAAAGTATTTCCAGTTCAGGCATTACTTGAAAGATACTAAAAGGAGTGACTTAAGCACCTTAAAAACATAACACTTATTTGTATGAATAATTTGCTAATAATAATAATAATTTGAGTTGTAGGAGAGACTAGTATATAACTGAAATAAGAAAACCCAGGGCGGGGGAAGACACCACCATGCAGATTTATGCCCCCCCAGAAGGATAAACTTACACTTGGAACTCTTCATAAGAAACCCCACTAGAGCTGCTGCCCCTCCTCCTGGAACTGTGTCCGCTGTCTTCATCCTCATCCTCCTCAGAGTCATCCAAGCTTCGGGGGAAGCTGCGGCTGCTCAGAGGACGTGGCAGAGAACTCCTATCCAGGTCCAGATCCTCCTTTGTGAAAACACAAGGCACACACAGAGATGATGTAAAGACTTTCACCTGTACATGGGGATGGGAGTGTCAAGGTCTAAGACCTCCTGCCCTTCATCAGCTCCCCCTTGCCCTTTTACAGTTCTGCTCAGACAGCCAGGGATGAGAGAAAATGTGAAAGGAAACAAGTGGATTCTTGTGGGGCAGCAAACCAGCACAGGGAGAAGGCTGGCAGATGGTGCTGGTGGCGTACCACTCCTGATGCTAAGCTCACCCTCTCTTTCTCCAGGTCATCTCTCATCTGCTGATGTTCATGCTCTGTCAATTCCTGGTCCCCATCCTGGTCATATTTAGTAAATATGGCTTCAATCTCTGCATCCGTGTGCCCCTTCCTGAAAAGGCAGTAAAAACAGTTCCCTTAGTTTCCATTTTCAAATGCTGAATGAACTTCAAATATTAGAAAAACACTTCACCCTGAAGAGACTTTCATCCCCAAGCCAAAGACACAACTGATCCCAGTGCTGCCTATGAATTCACAACACTGACAACAAAAAGCTCAGCCCTCACCTTTTACTAGTTAAGAGCAAAAATCTCCCCTAGACTGCACCCTGCTCCTTCACAACCACCCCTTTTACACTTCCTTGATTTGTTCCCTTTCCTTGGACTCCTGCCTGTTCACAAACTCCTGCAGTGGTTCCGATAGAAACACTACCATTTCCTCAAAGGCCTTAGACCTCTGCTTCCTCAAGACTCTTTCTCCCCCACAACAAAGCAACTCAAGGAGGCTGGGCCCCAGAGCACCAAATCCTTGCTCCGGTGTGGGATGCCACCCCACTGCAGCAACACCAGTCATAGTGCAGACTCCAGGCGCCAGAGCTCAGCAGACCTCCTTAGCTAAGGCTTCTCTGGCGTCTCAAACTGACCATTCTTTTCCCACTCATTCCCTTTGTGCAATGCCTGCTGACCCATACGCAAAGATTGTTTACCTGCACACATCTGTTAGTTTCCATAAACCTCCCACCAGATATAGGCAAAGCATGTGCTTTGTTACCCACTAACCAAAAGTACTCCGTTTTCTTTTTTCACTAGTGTACTCTTGCCATCCACGCAACAGAAGCACAAGAAACCTGCATCAAAGACTTAATATCACCTGTCTCTGGGGATACCATCTAAGGTAAGAAGTAACAGCTTCCTTACCCTTTCAGATCTTGCCGGAGTTCATCAAAGTTTAGTTTTCCCCCACCTTGCCTCAGACTTTCTGAAATGTCATCGACAGTAGTTTTCTTCAATTTAAGTTTGATCATGGCTTTGTTGTAGCCCTAAAGGAAAAAGTGAAATTTTGTGTTTTACTTGTCGTGAAGTGTTAACACTTGATTTCCAATAACTTTTTTGATTACAACCATCAGCTAGCGTACAGTACCATTCAAGGTGTTCCAAAAGCCTCTGTCTCTTCCTCCAGTTTATCCATATTTTATTTCAGCGTTTAAATGAGCAACACACAAATACCTTTGCAGTTAGAGGTCAGGCTTTCATCATTCAGTTTGCACTGCAGGTCAGCAGGAATGGAGTATTTTGGCCCAGTAAGACACCTTTGGCAGTTACTGCCAGTTAAGTGACAGTTTTAAATAATGCTGACAAAACAGGTACACCTTTCTGGCTCCCAACATATTATCCAAGACTTGCTTCATCTTATTGCCTGAAACGAAGTAATTCTGAATTCTGTGACCAAACCAAACAGCACTTTTGCTTCATCAGTTCAATACTTCTGTATGTACCGAGACAGACAAATCCTCTGTCGTATTCAGTAGGCCAATCATTCAATGCAAAGTCTCAGATGACTAAAATACTTTGCAACAGAAAGTTTCCTTTCAATTTACACTCAGCTCAGATTCATTTATTTTAATTAAGAGACATATATTTTCATCAGCTGCTGTCAGCTTTACTTTGTACAGTTTATAGAGCGTTTTACGTTCAGATGTGAGGAATGATATGTCCAACAAACAAAACGTTTCTTTTACCTTTCTGATAAGGTCAGACAGCTCCATTTCTGCCTTCTGTTGTGCCATATCCGATTTGACTTCAGAGTATGTATCGTTGATAATGGCCAAAAACATGTTCTGTTCATGAAAGAAATGAAAAAGCCCACTTGAAAATGCCAAAAAGTCTGAGCCCTACTACTCCTATGACCTTCATGTGCAGACCTACACCCGATTTTTTTAAAAAGGGCCAGGAGAAAACGGTGGGCTGTTTAAAAAGCGCTAACATCAAGACCTTGAGATGTTGAAATATGATGCACTGCAGTGTAACAACTTTTAATCAAGGCTACCAGTTACTAACATGACTGGATAATTACTTTCCAGGGAGGGTTCATGCCTACACACAGCAATGACAATAAGCCATGTCTGTTTAACGTTTTATGTTGAAGTTTGGCCTTCTACCTGCCAGGCCAAACTTACAAAGATAACAACTGTGAATTAATCCAAGGAACACAGCTGGCAAGAAAAATGCCTGAAGAATCAAGTTAACTATTCATTCTGTAATAACAAGCACAAGGTTCTTACATAGTTATAGCTCTGCTTGCATTTCACACTAAATTAAAACAAAAACAAAAAAGCTTAAAATCAGACACTTGGCATGCAGGCCACCAACTCTGAAAAGAGTTTGGTCACTAGTTCAGACAAAAGAGGAAAAATTAGTCTCACTAACCCCATGCCAGCATAGTTTACTTGAGCCACGGTGTTATTACTGAAAAGGTCCTGCTGAACGTGGAGAAAACATGATTGAATTGCAAGCTGGTCATTCAAGTTCAAAAAGAATTACTCAATTTACTGGTGTCCTGGTTTGAGGTAAAACAGAACCAACTTTCTGTTCAGCAATTTTACTTCTTGGCTAGGCCTCTTCTAACTCCCTGAAATTAACAGCCTGTTGTGTCAAAAACGGTTCATTCTCAGAGTGATAAGACCAATATTTACAGTTTGTGCCAAGGAAGGTTATGCAGAGAGGCTCTTGCTTATACTTATTGCTATAACAACCAAGGTCAGCTAATTTCGTTATTTGCCCCGTTGGAGGGTCGGAAATGGAAAAGCGTAGAAGGGTCCCACCTGCAGGGAGGAGCAGACGGGACAGGTGACCCAAAACTGACCAACAGGGGCATTCCATCCCATCTGTCCCATGCTCAGTATAAAAGCTGAGGGATCAAAGGGTCAACTCTTTTTTCTTCAGTGTCTGACATCTGAGGAGGACCCTGTCTGTTCATCTGCCTTTGATCCCGATCCATGTGTTCCTGACTCCAGCTGTGGAATCCAGTTCCCACCCATCACCCAGTCCAGTTTGGGACTTCCCCTGTGCGTGCTGGTGACATCATCCTGGGAGCTTAGTAGGTTTTGTATATAATTTTCCTTTTTATTTTACTATTAATATTTCATTAAAGTAGTTTAGTTTCTTCTAAACTTGTAAATCTCTTTCTCTCTCCTCCTCCTCTCCGTGTACAAGAGGTTGGGGGGAACATCTGTCGCCGGCCATTGGCCAATTTGGCCAAAACCAAAACTGGCATGTTCAATATGTCACTCATGCAGAAAGGCAATGTTAACCTCTATTTCCTCACAGACTTAAAAAAAATGCTTTAGGAGAACAATCTTCCAATGGCTGTATCTTTATGCATTCTTGCCCAAGACCAGAGAACCAAGAAGTAACTTGACTGTTTTGCTTTCAGCTGTGCAACAGTTAAGAGTTGGTGCTTCCTGCCCATCTTCTCTAGCTTAGTTTCCAGGTCTCAGACTGATCTCAAGGAGCTTACAGCAACATTTCATTCCAGCCACATGACAGGATGTGCAGATATTAATAAGCACACAATTTATAACGAGTATTTTGGATAACCTGCTGTGCCTTCATACTCCAGTGCTTTCTGGGAACCCTTAGAAAAAAATATTTCTTTCCCTTGCTGGACACCAGCCTCTGCTCCTCTGGATTTTGTGAGGTGCTTCAAAACCCACTTCATGTGCTCCTTTGGCCAGAGTGACCCATGTTATTTTCCGATTGACCACCGGTCTCTCTCACTGAACACTTCAGATTCTCTGCTTCCTTACTAGTGATCAGCCAAGACGAAGTCTTCTCCCATAGATAATATCTGCATGCCATTTCTCCTCATCTCAAAGAATAACAAAAAGCCTCATTAAGTACAAGGGTTGTTAAATAACTAAAAGGTACGATGATACAGGACTGTTGTAGTATTTTAAGGTTAGTAAAATCCTGCTTTAAGGCTTGCCACATTTATCAAATCACCAAGACATACGGTTTGGGGAACAATCTGAGGATTTCTTGCTCACGTAACAGCTGCTGTCTGTTGATATCATTAGAAACAAAATTACTATATATATTAATGTTGGTACCAAACTAACAGAAAAATGCATCCAGGTAGAAGATACTGGGGCTTTTCCCTGTAATTGACATAAAAAAATGTATTTACTTGGCCTCCTGCATTTCTATAAAAGAAATCTCCCTCCACTTTGTTATATAAATTATTAGTTAAGACTGTAATACGAATTCAGCGCTAGTATTAACAGACAGTATACAAAAGAAATACTCCCTCACAAAATACTGACTGTTTGAATTTGTCAGACAATCATGTCTACATGCTGCCTCTCGGATAAGTTGAGCTTATACTGCTGTCTGTCAAAAAGTGCACAGGTAATCTGTAATGGGAAGGTGAGAAAGACAGGGCCCAACTCTGCCCTGAAGAAGGAACACGACAGAAAAGAGGCCTTTGCAGGCAAACCTGCATATCTGAAAGCTGCTGCACTGGTGATGAATTGGGCTTTTCTAGCAGACAAGCTGCACGTTACCTGCATCAACTAGGCTGTTGTAAACACAGAGCGCTTTACAAACCAGGAGCCTGTATGGAACGTTACAGCTACTTTTGACCTAAAGATACGAGCCTGCTGTGTTTGCCAGCCAGGCACTATTCAGATTCGAGAAATAAAAAATTATTTAGCATGATAAAAAAATATAAATTAAAAAAACAACCACAATGTGGAGCACTATATGGGAATGGCAACAAACGTACAACGCAACTCTGTTTCAAGTTAAGAAAAAAATGAAAGAGTGTAATGACTGGCCGTGTAACAGCCAGGCCCCGACATGGACTGCACACTCACCGTTACCACAAAAAGCCCCGGGCAGCAGTAGAAATCAAAGAACAAGAGTTGCCAGAATGGCCACCTACCCACCCCGCATAAACAAAGGTGTACATACCAAAAGAATGAAGAACATAAAGAACACAAATGTAGTGAAATAAATTGGTCCCAAAATTCGATTAGCTTCTTCAACCTCTGTGAAGTTGAAGTCTCCCAAAATGATGCGGAACTGAGTAAATCTTAAAAAACAAAACACATCCAGGAGTTGAAACAAAACACTTTTTGGAGCCGTGCAAGAATTCTCAAACTATTTTACCCTAACGGTCTGATTGATGGGCAGCAGAGAGGTCTGCACTACTGTAATACTTCATCAAGCACTGCAATAGTCAATTCTGCAAGCCCATCTCTAAGCATAACCAAACTTGCAGTCAGATGCCACACGCACAGAACACCACCAGGGTGGTTAATTCTGGTTTTCGGTCAGAATTTGTACTGGGGGCAAGAGGAAGCAGAGCAAACCAACAGTTACCATTGTGAAAGCTTTAAGACCCGCTCCCATCCCTCTCCTATCCCTTCTGCCTCTTGTGTACATACTACCCCAGCCCTCTCCCTCTAAAGCTGTCTTGTTCTCTACAAGAAACGTTTTGCAACACTGCCCCAACGTAAAGGGACAGGAGAAATCAATAACTGAACAACCAGGTAATTACGTCAGGTAGAATCAGGTTATGTTGTACCAAAGCGATACAGGAAACACTGATTAACAACCCTATATTAAGTCCCATCTCTCTCCTGGATTCCAGCAGATACTTACAAATTTACTAGCTGGCTGGCTAAGATGGACTCCATTTACGAGTCAACCAACTACGCATACTATCAGGAACACAGCATTATTATGCAACACAACATTTCAGTAAGCATTACAAACGTAAGTAAGCATATAATCATTAAAATGCTGAAGACAGAGTTATTGCTTTGCATAGGAACGTGACCTACAACGTCACAAAACCCACGTCACTTCCACCAACCAAAACTTGCCATTTTTAGTTCACCAATCTATCTACAGTATATTTTTAATCTCACAACAAAGACAGATTTTGAACTAAAAATGTTATAAAAAAAATGCATATGCTACTGAGCTACATCAACCGTGATATGTCTGCAGCTGATCTGTTTAGATGGATATCATAGGATTTGTTTGGTCTCTGACGGGGCAATGAAACCCATTTATCAGTGTACTGAGAAATTCTCTGCATTTTTTATCCTTGTACTTACATGCAGTCCTGGAAAGTGCTGAAGTCATCAATTTGAGTGCCAAAGACAAGATAGGCTAACTGAGCGTATGCTAAGAAAATAATAAAAAACATAATAGCAAATCCAATGACATCTTTGACGCAGCGAGACATGGTAGTGGATAACTGACTCATCGTTCTGTTGAAGTTAACAAATTTGAAAAGCTGTTGAAAGAAAAAAAAAAACAAACAAGCCAACAACTGGTAAAGACAAGGAAAACAACGATTTCTTAACAAAATCACTCTCCAGCCTTTTACACACGAGACGTCTTACTGAATTTGACTGGAGATGAAGTCAGTTAATTTACATTTAGAAATGTAGCACTCCCTAAAAACACCAAGACTTGAAGTGTGAAGAAAATACTGTGAGAACGCCAGCTTCTGGTTTGGGTGTAGGGTTGGTGGTTTGGTTTTTCACTCCTCTATTTGATACCCTGGCTTCAGAGCAGTGTTAACAAAATGCTTCCAAAAGCCTATTTATTTCTTCATCTTGAATGAAGATGTTAGCTATGAAGCAGTAAAATGCGAGAAAAGATCTCACAGCTGACTTTGCTCTTAGCAGGTGGCTGGACTAGAGAGAGGTCCCCTCCAACCTGCATTATTCTGTTACTCTGCAGTTGACCCATTTTTCTTAGAAATGAGCCACTTTTTTTTCTTAAACCATGATGCAAAAATTAGATGCAACTATGTCTTATAAAACAGTAAGAGATTAGCTAACTTGCTTGATAAACCTAAGCATCAGTTTGGAAATTCACTTACCATTGGTCTTATATTTTTTCCCATCAGGCAGTTTATTAACTAAATGTTCCTCTGCAACTTTATACATACGGAGGACAGGGAAATGAGTATGGACGTGAAAAGAACTACCACCAGAAAGGAGGCAATAAAACAGAGAAACTAAGTTGAGCTAAAGTATTATACCTCAAATTAGTTGGACTAGCCTTACCAAATCTTCTAACGATTCAGAAGTCTTGAATAGATAAAATGGGCAGTTAAACCAGGCTAGGAAAAGGCAGTACCCTGTAAGAATTACTGACTTATCAATTCAGGAATAATAAAAACATTTCTTTACATGTCTGCTGGGACAAAGCACTAGCACTAACTCCATCTTCTAGACTTAAACAAGGGCTGACTAAACCTGTGGCAAATTACAACCTTGCTTTTAATCTGCAAGAAGTTACCCCTGTGCTCTGACTTTCTTGTACGAACAATTCTAGGAGAAACACGAGTAAACCTCAAATAACATATCGTGCAAAGCTCAGAATACTGCTTACATTATAGTGTTAGAACAAGGGTATGTGTCTTAGAGTTACCTTAATCCAGACAAAAAACAGAGTGACTGCAGTGATGTTGTTGAATTGCATTTGCCAATATGCCAAAGGTTCAAAGTTGGGGAACGAGTTCTGATCTTCCAGCAGTTTCTTCAGGAGCGTATCAACAGTTGATGTCCTGTAGATGCTAATTCCTATAGCTACCACAGACAGCTGAGAAACATACAAAAGAAAAGATACAAATTTACATGAGGCGACCAGCATTTTAAAAATACTTGGTTTAGCCACACACATCAGATAAAGTTAAGATGTTCCTGATAGTGGAGTTCCCGCTGACTGGAAAAGGGGAAAAATAACGCCCATTTTTAAAAAGGGAAAAAAGGAAGACCCAGGGAACTACAGGCCAGTCAGTCTCACCTCTGTGCCCGGCAAGATCACGGAGCAGATCCTCCTGGAAACTCTGCTAAGGCACATGGAAAATAAGGAGGTGATCAGCGACAACCAACATGGCTTCACCAATGGCAAGTCATGCCTGACAAATTTGGTGGCCTTCTATGATAGCATTACAGCATTGGTGGATAAAGGAAGAGCAACTGACATCATCTACCTGGACGTGTACAAAGCATCGGACACTGTCCCACATGACATTCTGGTCTCTAAACTCGAGAGACATTGTTTTGATGGTTGGACCACTTAATGGATAAGGAATTGGCTAGACGGCTGTACTCAAAGGGTTATGGTCAACGGCTCAATGTCCATGTGGAAACCAGTGATGAGTGGTATTCCTCAGGGGTCAGTACTGGGACCAGTGCTTTTTACATCTTTGTTTGAGTGGGATTGAGTGCGCCCTCAGCAAGTTTGCCGACAACACCAAGCTGTGTGGTGTGGTCAACACGCTGGAAAGAAGGGATGCCATCCAGAGGGACCTGGAAAGCCTTGAGAGGTGGCTCGTGTGAACCTCAGGAATTTCAACAAAGACAAGTGCAAGGTCCTACAATCCCACACAAATACAGGTTGGGTGGAGAATGGCTTCAGAGCAGCCCTGAGAACAACTTAGGCATGTTGGTTGATGAGAAGCTCAACATGAGCTGGCAATGTGTGCTCGCAGCCAAGAAAGCCAACCACATCCTGGGCTGCATCAAAAGAAGCGTGGTCAGCAGGTCAAGGGAGGTGATTCTGCCCCTCTACTCCACTGTGGTGAGACCCCACCTGGAGTACTGCAACCAGATCTGTAGCCCCCAACATAAGACAGACATGGACCTCTTGGAACGGATCTAGTGGAGGGCCACAAAGATGATCAGAGGGCTGGAGCACCTCTGCTATGATGACAGGCTGAGAGAGTTGGGGTTGTTCAGCTTGGAGAAGAGAAGGCTCAGGGGAGACCTTACAGCCCCTTTCAGCACCTAAAGGGGGCCTACAGGAGAGATGGGGAGGAACTCTTTATCAGGGAGTGTAGTGACAGGACTAGGAGTAATGGTTTCAAACTGAAGAAGGGTAGATTTAGATTAAATACTAGGAAGGAATTCTTTACTGTGAGGGTGGTGAGGCACTGGAACAGGCTGCCCAGAGAGGCTGTGGATGCCCCATCCCTGGAGGTGTACAAGGCCAGGTTGGATGGGGTTTTGAGCAGCCTGGTCTAGAGATAGGTGGGGCATGGCAGGGGAGTTGAAACGAGGTGATCTTTAAGGTCCCTTGCGACTCTAGCCATTCTAGGATTCCAAGATATGAGGAACTTCATGTTATTTATAGCGCTACCATAATGTGAGCCTTAAGTAAAAGCAAATATACTGTTTTCAAGGTGTTCTGACTACAAAGCCAAAGTTTCAAACAGGAAAGTAACAGCTAGGGATTGCACAGAGCCCAGGAGGAAAAAAAAAATATTAAAAAAATTGTCAGTGATACAAGCTTCTGGCAATCCTTCAGTGTCAACCCCGCTGGTTACTGATCAAATTAGTGCTTACGGCCAGCCAGCTGTGGGGGCCAGAGGGGGCCAGGTTTCACCACCTTTCACTCTAGAGGAATTTAACAGCCCAGCAGCTGCTGTTTGAGATAGGATCCAAACTAGAATTTCTGGACATATCAGGAAATGCATTTCACAACAAAACCACTATAGTCCTACACTGCAGATAAAAAGCCTGGGAGAAAAAAGATTTAGAAATGTCTTCCTTGCCACAGTTGAAGAACAAGACGATGGCGAAGCCCAGCGGGCTCAGAAAAATAAAGCTGTCACAGAGAAGGAAATGCAAGGAAAGAAAGATGACAACTCCAAGAGACAAAGGTGAAAAAGAGTAAAGAGCAGAAAGACAGCAGCAGACAAAAAGGTATAGAGTTTCTCTGGAATACAGACTGCCTAGTATTCCCCAGAACAAGCAACAGCAGAGAAGCTGCAGTTTTACCATACGGGAAGGTTCTTGCTTTGACCTCTGCAAATGTACTTTTTACCACTGTAAGTGAACGCTTCACCACGTATACAGAGTCATAAAGTACATAATCCTAAATTTAAACAATGTCGCTCAGACAAGGTATAAACATAGAATTTTGACCCTTTGGGTAAACTGAATTTTACACTCACACTTGAATATACTTCACTGACTGTAACAGCAAAGTATCTCATTGCCGCCCCCACTGTTAAGTATTCCAAATGGCACGCGGCTCATGTAAACATCCTCCTCAATGGTCCTTCATTTACAAAGCACTGTGATGCAAGTATGATTTCTCTAGATTACAGATACTAACTTCAAGACTTAGACTCGTCCAAGCCTGAAGATATAAAATGAGCGTGGGACTGGAACTGTTGCAGCGCTGCTAGCTTTGTATACTTTTGCTAAGTTCAGCTTGTTATAAATCCAGAGAGAATTATATTATGTAGCTTTAAATTCAAAGCTTAGATTTTCTGCTCCACCAAGATTACTAGTGTGCAACACTGTCCACTTAACCAAGAAAGCAGCCCTGACAGCTGCTAGCACTCTACAATTTTGAGACACTTCTTCATACTTGGCATTAGCTGTTAAGTAATTTAATACGCCATAAAGTCTCTGTGGTTCTTTGCAAACATATTCAAATTCCAGTCCCATTCCTCCAAATGCAATTCACTACATTAAAGCATATTTAAATTTAAATTTACTCTAAATTAAAGCATTTTATTACTTGAAAGCAACAGTCTGTATCAGATAGGTAGAAAAGAAATGATGGTGAGTTTGTAACCTCCCATAACGGCTGTGCCTTTATAGGCAAAAATTGAAAAAGCATACTGACAAACATTCCATAACTTTTCACCAGGATGCAAAGGTTGAAACCACGTAAGACAGAACAAGCAAGTTTGCAAGACACCAACATTATAACACAGACTAAGACTGTCTTATTCACACTGAAATGCCCAATAGTCTGTAAGTATCGTTCCTAATTATGGGCCCTATCCCTTAAACCCACAATATAAATACTGAGTCATTGACGTCTCCCACAAAGTCCATTTCACAAAGCAATTTTAACCTTATTATAAAGATTACTTTACCACAATGATAAGGATATCAAGGCAATTCCAGAGACTTCTGAAGTAATGCAGTCTATGAATGTGAATTTCTAAGATCTCTTCCACCATATAATAAAGAACAAAAAGACAAAATGCCATTTCACAGGCTGCCAGGAAAAAGTCGAAAGTGGAGATGTAGTGAATCAGTCTCACTGGCTGAAACTGCCAAGACGTAACAAGGCCTCCAGTTGCTGGAAATTCCACTAGCAACCTGCATTTAAAAAAGGCATAGAAAACAAATTTTATTTACACAGCATTGATGAAAAGCACTACGAAATGATACGTGGTTTTATTCCCGTAATTATTTAAATAACGGAAACAGGCAAAAGCCCACATACAATTCAGAGAAGACACTACAGAGAACAAAAAGTGTAAACCAAACCACTCTCAATTTTGACTAAAACCCAAAGCATTTCAAGAACAGTGAGAAAACAGAGACAGAAAGACATGTCTTCATCTGCATGTTTCATGCTGTCTAAACTAACGACTGATGTTGTATATCCCTGCATTTACTGTAATAAGCCAACTCACTAGACAAGTCAGCTGTAAACTGCACCCAAGCCATTGCGGCACCATGAAAGTCAGAACTGCCTCCAGATGGTGAACGCAGCTGCCATGTGGAGTCACACTTCTTTGACAGGGAGGCACGCCACTTCAGCTGTCTGACTCCTTTATACAAAACATACACTTATGTCCTCAAAACAAAGCAATCACAAGAAAACCCCAAGTCTACAACCTACACTGTGCGATTTGAATACAGTCATGGTTCCGTTCATACCTGACCACGCAGAATAGGTTGATGTTTGCATTGTATACAGAGAAATCAATGAAAGCTGCTCTGGTCCCTCTGTCCAGCCACAGGTTCTTCTTCAGGCTAGCAATCTGTACAGCTGTCACTTCTCTGGTCCTTGAGAGGTCTTGGTAATAACCAGCCCCACTGTATGTGGCAATCAAGCCCCAGTGGCTGCTTCCATTCAAATCCTTCTCATTCGTGTACGTCCAACTAGTTCAGAAGTAAGTGAAACAGAGCACATTAGTCTTTCCACTTTCAACTTATAATTAAAAAAACAGACACCAACAAAGCCTGACCAACAAAACCCTATCGGTTACATACAGCTGCTTTCATTTAAGAGGTACTTGTAGAAAGTTTTGATGTACTCTGGAGAAAGAGCTTACAAAGTCCCTTTGACTAATACAACAAAATTAAGATACAAAGATGAGTCACAAGTATATTAATTGTGAAAAGAGAACACATCAGTCCACTCCCACAGAATTTTTATCCTCAGGGAAAGAAAGAAAATTGGCATTTACGTAGCTATGTTCCACCTCCAAAACCTTTTACAGTTCAAGTCACACACTGTCCTACAAGAGAGGCAGTGCTACTCCCATTTTTAGCCAGGGAAGACAACGCAGTGAAACCCACTACAGTAATACAATCTGGAATTATAGAACAGGTGCTCAAGAGTTGCAGTGCTGCACTCAGACCACAGTGTGTCTCCCAAGCATAACAGCTACCAATGGCATAAGGACAGCACCTAAACTCAAACGGGTTAAGAGCACAGGCCTCTCCAAGTTCAGTAAGGTTTCTCCATGAACAGAACTGGCAGCTGCTCTGGATGTACCTGGCTTTACAGACAGAACATACACCAAACGCAGAGTTGCCTCTGCCAAGTGACTTATTGTGTAGTTCCGCATAACCCAGGTCAGAAGAAAAAAAAAAAAGTGTCTACAGGAATACTACATACGCTGTTCCATTCCGAAGTCCAAACGGAGCAGTATCTTCATTAGCTACAGAATAGACATCATAGCAGTCTTTGATTTCATCCTTTAAATCCTCAGGTATTGAGCATGAACCATTTCTCACTTTCAGCTGCCGAATGCGAGGCACCCCTAGGAGCAGGTTCTCATAATAAATAAAGCTTTTGTTTTCTGACATGGTTTTGTTGTTGTACCACACCTCCCAGTAAAGACCATCCAACAAAGGGCCTTCTGTGAACTGGGGAGGAAGACAGAATTTTAGTTTGCATGTTGCCAGTGCTAGTTTTATAGATCTTCATTCCATGGATGTGTTAGAATTGCAGTTGATACTTTTTCTGACACAAGGCCTTACTGTTACCTGTCCTACAAAGACAGGTAACCCTGCCCTACCTTGCCCCACTAGCATTACCTGCGTTCTAAACTTTCATATATTAAAGGCCTACTTTGTTCCGTAGCTTTGACATTGTGCACATAATTCTTCACGCACAACCCCTACTGAAATAGAAAAAAGATCCTGCAGTTTAAATTTACAGGCCATGACAGGACAAGCAAATCACAGCAACAGAGAGATTAAAAGAATGATTTTAGATTACCTTCCAGAAGTCATCCATTGTGGACAAAGTTTTGAAATCAGTTTTCTCCATTTTTGATACAGGTGTTTCCAGGAAGAGCTGTGACATAACCCTTGTGTAATAGTACATACTGGAACTCACTGTCCCATAAGTCACTGCAAAAGATTTGGTAAGGAGTGAGAGGTAAAGAGGTCAGGGAAAGAAAAGAAAAAAAAAAAAAGGGAAAAAAAAGAAAAAACAGTGTTTTGCTTGGTTTGAATACATCAGGTTGTATTTGTATAGATTCTACACTGAAAAGTTTAAGCTTCAGAACAAAACAAAAGCCACACCAAGCGGCATTTGTCTCTCAATTGTGATTAAAATACAAAAAGCAGTGCAGAATAGACTAATTGATCAGTTTAAAATACTCATTTCTCTTTCCCACATCTTGTTTTATTATTAATGCTTTACAAAAGCTACCTTCAAGAAAAACAAAGGCACAATTCAGCAGGCTGAAGAGAGGCAGCTAGTGCCTTTTCAGGTGACATGTGCTATCCAAGGCATCCGTGGAGGCCTGGCACGGATGGCACAAGACCTCAGGAGAACTATGCTCTGCTGGAGCAGATAATGACAGTCAACCAGGATATCGCAGGGCACCGTGAATGACATTAGCCACCTATGAGTAGAAAATAAAATTCCACCCAAGATGTGCAGTGCTTCTAAGAGAATCTCCCCACAGAAAATAAATGACTATTTGTGTTTACTGCTTTTCCTCACACTGGGCCAAGCATTTGACTGAGGACCGCAGAGCATAAATTATAAAGTGATGTACCAAGCCAAAATGGCTTGAGAGACCAGTCTCTGGCACTGATACCGTTACTGCCTATAAATACTTAAAACCATTTTATGGCTAAAATTCAGAGAAGCCCAAAAGATTAAGTCTACACTGAACAATCTCCATCAAATTTGACAATTTTATAAAAATATTTTATCACAGGGAAGAAAATTTAGTTTTCTTTAGCAACTAGAGAACAAGAACTATTTTTCATAGACTTCTCCTGTGGCACATGGAATGTATCACAGGAGAATGCAATACCTGGATTCTCTCTAAATACATACTCTCAAAAATACAAGAGTACAAGACATGCCTATAGCATTCAGCCTGCACTGGAAAGCTCTCTCCTAGGGCATGCCAAACCACAGATCAGTCTGTCCCATAGTTATCACACACATGGAAAATTAAAAAGTTTAAAAAGTAAAATTGAAAAATACTAATGACTTGCAATATCTGCAGATATTTAACACACTGCACTTTTCCTTTATTCTGTTACCAAAAATCTTTTCCTATAGCAAAACAAATTGTTAACAGCCTGCAGTCAAACTTTTCCTGCAGAAATCAATTTCACTTTATTTTCATTTCAAGTCCCTCCCTGGTCACCTCTCCTAGTAGTACAGCATACCAGCCACAAGCAGTCTCACACTACTGTGTCCATAAACATGCAGTAAGCATTCTTGAAGGACTCAGGAAGGAAAACCCATGATATTTAGTATATAACCATGCTTGCAGTACAACACCAAAACAGTTGTGTCAACGGTATAAAGTTTGAGGTTTGGAGTTTTGGAGTTTTTTTTAAGTAATTCTACTCCAGACAAACAAGGCAGACTTGCTTTCCCAGAGCGAGTCTACCAATGTAGTTTTGCATTTTCTTTTCCACTCCAAAAATCTCTCTCACTAAAAATAAAAACATCACCTTGTTCTGTTACAACTGATAATATATGACAACTTAAAGGTCACTGACATTGTAGGCATTTAGAATACAACTGCCTGTACTAAAAATTGGAGGCTTGAAAAATACCAGCTGTCCAAAGATTAACTTAATACATACAGATTTTGTTGTTATTCCCCCTAGTAACCAAATAAAACATCTATTTCACGTCGATAGTAAGTTCTATTTTGCACTGTCTTGCTAGTTTTTGTGCAAATATATGAACATGCCCTTAGAAATCCTGAAATAGAATTGTACAAGGGCTTCAAGTTGCCAAGGCCAGAAAAGACGACCATTCTCAGAACTGATACACTATACCGGTCACAACTGTTCATGGTGCTGTGTGAGGCCTGTGATAAACATCCTGTGTCATCTGTGCTCCATCACTAAGTTTCTTCATCCTGAGAAAAGAACAGCAAATTCAGATCACACACAGAATCATACAGAATGGTTCGGGTCGGAAGGGACCTTAAAGATCATTTAGTTCCAACCCCCCTGCCACAGGCAGGGACACCTCCCACTAGACCAGGCTGCTCAAAGCCTCATCCAGCCTGGCCTTGAACACTTCCAGGGATGGGGAAGCCCCAACTTCTCTGGTCAACCTGTTCCAGTGCCTCACCACCCCCACAGTAAAGAATTTCTTCCTGATATCCAATCTAAATCTCCCTTCTTTCAGTTTGAGGCTGTTACCCCGTGTCCTGTCATAACACTCCTGGATAAAGGGTCCCTCCCCATCTTTCCTGTAGGCCCCCTTTAGGTACTGGAAGGCTGCTATAAGGTCTCCCCTGAGCCTTCTCTTCTCCAGGCTGAACCACCCCAACTCTCTCAGCCCGTCCTCATAGCAGAGGTGCTCCAGCCCTTTGATCATCTTCGTGGCCCTCTGCTAGATACGTTCCAACAGGTCCATGTCCTTCTTGTGTTAAGGACTCCAGAGCTGGATGCAGTACTCCAGGTGGGGTCTCACCAGAGTGGAGTAGAGGGGCAGAATCACCTCCCTTGACCTGCTGGCCACACTTCTTTTGACGCAGCCCAGGACTGCTTTCTCAAAATCCATTTCGGTCCAGGAATATTGTTGCATATGAGGGTGCAGATCCATCAAGCTCCTCACTTCCGTACTAAGTCTGTATTTAGTAGAATCTGCTAACATTATCATCAGTGTTGATTCTAGAGCATCTACCTTAAAGCAGTCACCTACTTAAAAGCCACATAAAATAAAATAATTTAAAAAAAAATAAGTAGGGTGAATGTTACTCTGTTCTGTGTTTTATAGTGGTACAATACTTCATATGATGTCATAGACAACAAAACAAATGACCCACTTAAATTATGGAAGTCTTCAGCTGTGATCCATATACACTTGAGTACATACGGGCTGCAGATGCGTTTAAAATGTACAACATCATGCAGACACAGATTACCAGATATTTCTAAGTAGCTAGCATTATCTCTACCTTTCCAGCTACGATCAAGAACTTCTATTCTTAGAATGATTCGTACATAAGCTTGGTGGTAAATTTGAAAATAAGTGATTTAATTGAATTTTTTGTCCTAGATGACTAACTCCTACTCTTCCCATGTAGCAAGCAGTTCTGTTCAGTGATTTCAAAATGAACAGCAGAAACATTACACTGCAATGTGTAACTACATTAAAATAATGCTCCCTAAAAACAAAGAATATTATCATCCTGCTTAAATGTTCAATACTTGATAAGGCACAGAAAGTTGCAGTATTTTAAATCTCAAGCAACAATCCATGCACAGAAAGAAATGAAAGATTTGATTTCAAATATTTCCCTACAGGCCTGCCCATTAATTCTTCTCCCACATCACGGAAACAACCTTCGTTCTGGAATCACAGGTAGCAGATAGTACAGAATGGGACGCATTAGAGCTGCAGGGTACTTACAGACACACAAGACCACAAGGAAAATCATGTACGTAACCAACTCCCGCAGAACACTTTTCAGATATCGCTCTCTGCTGGTGTTGCTTTCTTCCATGAGTCTTGTCCCCCACAGACCTTAAAAGGAAAATGCATATAACGATGCACTCAGATGTCTGATACTAGATACACAAGCAACATAAGAAGTTAAACGGTTTCCAAAGTTTAGCCTACATCATTTCTGCTGCAGGTTCTGTTATGGATTTTAAACTGATCTAAGTTCAAGCAAGAACAAACTATTCTTCCATAGGCTGAAGAGGGCCCAAGGCAATATTAATTATTCATGAGATACCACAATAATTTAGTAACAGCTCAGCAGAACCCTAACAGAATCTACTGAAGACTTGCTGGGAAGTGCTGTCACTTAAAACCACATGGTATGAAAACAGATACAAGCATACAAAGACATGCACAGATAGCCACCTTTCAAGAAATGAAGTGCAGTGTTTTGTTTTTTTTAAACACGAAAATCCTTGTTAGATGAATGAAAATACATGCTTAGTATCAAACCTTTATTAGAAGTCTTAACGAACTTTCTATCTGAGAGGAGGATATGTCAGTAAAACATACTTTAAAGAAAACGAATCGCAACTTTCCTCTCCCAAATAGGCAAGGCATGTCCAAGAGACACAGCAGGGATCTTGGTGAGCCTTTCTACATAATTGCTTTCCCTGCACAACAGAGTTATCATTGCAATATTACCAGCGGCCTAAATAAGCAACTACCATCTAGCTGTCAAACTAGGCAATTGCATCAGCTGAACTACTGCTGCCTGTTACTAGCTTCATATACTTGACATTCTCAAGATGACAGAAGTTACTAACTTTGGTGATCCCTTCCAAAAGGGTAACAGAAAAGCAAAAGGACCTTTTAAACCAAGTCTCTAAAAGAAACAACCATCAGAAATAACTGATCTCATCAACACCTATAAATATCAAAAGGGCGGGTGTCAAAAGGATGGGGCCAGACTCTTTTCAGTGGTGCCCAGTGACAGCACAAGGGGCAATGGACACAAATTGGAACACGGAAAATTCCACCTCAACATGAGGAAAAACTTCTTTACTTTGAGGGTGGCAGAGCCCTGGCACAGGCTGCCCAGAGAGTTGGTGGAGTCTCCTTCTCTGGGGATACTCAAAGTCCGCCTCGATGCGTTCCTGTCCAAACTGTTCTAGGTGACCCTGCTTTGGCAGGGGGGTTGGAGTAGAGGATCTCCAGAGGTCCCTTCCAACCCCGACTATTCTGTGATACTGTGATCTTGGGACAGAAAGCAGTTAGTAACCACCATACTTATTTCCTAATACAGAGCAGAAAAAAGGCTGGGAACAGCTGCTGATGTTCAGATCAGAACTGCTACCTTCAAGAAACTTCTCTTAATTTAAGCCTAAATAAAGCAAGGCGATTTGACCTTAGTTTACGGTGGGAAAGAAAGCATATAAAAATAAAAATGCACTCTCACAGAAGCGCACCAAACTTCCACCCTTTTCGTTTTCGGTTATTTTAAATGGACAACCTTTTAAAACATGCTTTACGTTCTCAGTAGATGGAAAAGAAGTAACGTCAAACTCCCTAAGAAAAAAAACCTTTGATGCATCAAACATACCACTGTAATTTGAAGTCAAATGGAACAGCAACAAGGGATAGACAAAACACGTATAAAACTGACAACAAAACGAGAGTTCAGTTGCTTTGCAACGACTGCTGTAAGACTAAGATGGACAAAGGGCTCATTTGCCTGCTGCAGAACTTAATTTGCTAACAAAGAGATGGGAATAGGGAAACTCTTACCCTTACTTGTAAATACGAGGTGTATTCAGGAGAAAAAAAAAAAAGAAAAAAGGTGTTAGATGTTTTTAGAAGCCTTTCAGCTACCACATTTTTAAGTTGTGACCTAACCACAAAGGCAACCAGGAAACTTCTCTAGCATAGGCACAGCATGCATTAATAGTCCTAGTATTAATTAATCTCTGTTCACACTCCTTAATTAGTAACTTACAACCTTCACTAGTGTCAAGCCCCAAAACAAGAGAGCTTTTTCAAAGCTGTTCTTTAAGGCTAGGTCTGAAAATTCACAGATAAAGACTGCAACTTTACTACACAGAATGCAAAATCTTCACCATTAGGTCATTCTTGAAGACAGAAACACAAAACCAAGAACACTCACAGAGTCGCTAATAATAAAGAACTCGACAAACTCAGTGCCTAACAGCACTACGTTGCACTAGCAACCCTCATAATAAAGGCAGGAAAACATTACGGAAGAGAGGAAGAAAAGGCTGGAACAGCCAGTGAGCTAAGCTGGCGAGCGAGCCGAGTCCCGGCTGTCAGCACATTACTCACCAATAAGAAATGTGGTGAGTAGAAAGCCTGCAAGCTCAAATTCTGTCATATTAGAATAGTCAGGAATCAAGTCAGCAAGGAACAGAAAGTTACAGGTGAAGAAAAAA
>VXBH01001412.1:1182-26702 GCA_013400035.1 Rynchops niger | reverse complement strand
AGCCCGGGGTACGGAGGGAGATGTAGTTGTCCTCCCTCCGCATCCCCTCGGAGAGAGGCGCGGCCGTTAGGCTTGAAGCCCCGAGCCGAGCCGAGCCGAGCCGAGCCGAGCCGAGCCGAGCCGAGCCGAGCCCTGAGGCGGGAAGCCCTGAGGCGGTAACGGTGCAGGGGCCGGCGCTGGGTATTTCAGGCCAGCTCGCTGCTCACCCTCGGCAAAAGCAGAAGGAGGCCCCGCGAAGGGGTTTTGACCACTTAATAAATTGCTGGGGGCGCAGCTATTTAGCGTAATTTTAAGGAGAAGAGGTATTAAAGCTTCTAATGCAGCCAGAAAGCTTCCCCCGCTGCCCCAGTCTGGCAAACAGTAACGCAGCACGCAGGTCCAGGGTTTCGTGATTTTATTTAAATCCAGTTACAGCAAAACACAGGCTGGCAGTACAGAGAGCAGCATGCCAGAGAGGTAACGCTCATTCTGTGCCTCCGACGGCCTTCGCCTGCATCCCGCGAGGCCGGCACAACGCGGAGGGCTGACACTGCTGGCGGCCGAGGGCAGGCCGCCGGGTAAAGAAGCTGCCCCAAGCCCGAAAAGTCACCACGCGCTCTACATTTACAAACAGTTACCCGAAATGAAGCTACTCCCCCCTCCCCTTAGGTAGGATTTGAAAAAGAAGGGAAACATTACATTTGTCTCCCTTTAAAGGGTGACTTCGTTATTTTCAATGCTGTGATGATCTCGAGCATCCTCGGCGCTCTCCAGTGTTTGATTGCTGTTATCATCAGGGATCTCAGCTGAAACACGAACCTGACTCTCCCTGCTTTCCATGCTCTGGCGGCTATCCCCTCGGATACTAGCCTTGCTATCATGTCCTTCTGCCTCATGGCTGTCGAATTTCTGCCGGCTGTCGTTTTCCATGCTCCGGTAACGCTGCTTGCTGTCCAGCTCACTGCTGTCCTGCTCGTGGCTCTTGTCAGCCCATTCCCTGCTGATGGCGTGCTTCTCCAGGGAGCGGCGGGCAGCAGAATCCTCCTGGGACAGCCCTGCTTGCTGGCTGTCTGCATCAAGGGTGCTGTCATCATCCTCGGTGGCATCATACACAATGAGCTGCGTTAGAAAGGAAAAGAAGAAAGAGCCACTGTCACTCCTGAGGAACTGATCTGTCAACAGATGCAGCCATACTGCACCAAAGCGAGCTGCGTGGGCTGCAGGGACACTCAAAGCCTGCATGATACATCTCTGCCTGGAGACACTGTGGTCTTTTATGGAGTTACATGAACTTTTCACGTTACAAGAAACTCAAGTTTGATCCTGGCCTCAGATTTCATGTGTGCAAGTACATCATGATAGTGCAAACTGCAGTATTGCGTAGCTTGCAGCAGCATGCTACGCTCCCGCCTTGGCACATCCACAGCCCTCTGGCCATCGATACCCCCTGATTTGCTTTTTTCTCTTCAGAGAAAGGAAATACATTCCTTCATTTATGCCTACCTTCCCCCCACCAATAAAATAACATTTCCATCTTCCCATAAAATAACATCTCTGTTTTCAAATTCACTACCCTTTTCCAAAAACCTGGGTACCCACTGCTCAGCGCTATTCACCTTTTTTGCAGCTTTGCGGAGCTTGCTAGTCTTCACCATTGCGGCTTTTGCCCTCATCCTGTAGGCCACGCTGTCGCCTCTGCCAGCGTTGTCTCCCCGGGTGAAAGGGAAAGGAGGGAAGGGTACTGTTACTGGAATGTCTGTGGGAAAACTCGTGACAACCTCATCGGATTCATCCGTGTCGTTGGAGTCATTATCATCATCGTCATCATCCACATCTTCATGGCTCTTGCTTGACACATCAGGGAATCGCTGGAAAACATTTATTATGCATCAGGCAAATGAACGTGTACGTGAGATGCGCAGACTGGTACCTGTCCTGCTCATCCGGGGCTTATGCACTGTTGAGGAGCTAAATGCATGAGTTGCTCTGAAATTGCCTTACCCTGCCTGAAGCTTTGTTTCATTTAGGGAGAGATGTGACCACAAGAACTGCATTTGATTGCGGAAAATAAATGCTGCCACACACTGGCTGCCCGGCAGCATTCAGCTGACATTTTGCTGTTAAAAACGCTTACCGGTTGTACTGGGTCATCCACGCTTTCTTCTGAAGAGTAGAGAGTCTGAAAACAACATACAACTCACTGTTAGCACACAAAGCCATATACAGTAGAGCTGATCAGCATATTGGCTATTCTTTAAGCACTTAATCCTAATCTTGGCATTGAGAGATGCTCTGCTTTCTTTTCCAGTTAGTCGCCCATACCTGCTGAGGTGACGCCAGGTCATTCTGTGGGTGCTGCAGTCTCTCCCAAAACTGAGAATTCCCGTGGTGGTGGTGGTGATGAAGATATCTGTGTGAGTGATGGCCCCTGTGGTCCTTCAAGAGAGAAAAAAATAATGTGTGTGTGTGTGTTTTAATCCACAAAGGAGCATGCAGGAGCAGGCAAAGCTGCCTGCCTCACAACCTCCGTTTTCAGGCAGATGTGGCATCTGCAATACACACTCCTTTTGTAAAGGATGTGTCCTCAGCAATTAATTGCAGCAGGAAGAGGACTCAGAACAAGCCATCATCCCATCCCAGATGAACATTATATCCAAACAACACAATACAGAAGACATCCCCCTCACGCTGGCAGAGCTGGGGAAGTTCCGATCAGTTTCTCCAGCTCATGTTTTTTGAGTGAAATTTGGAGTTTTATCTCATCTCCGTCGTTTCTGCTAACGTCAGGGCCTTTTCCCAAGAGTGATTTATCTCCCCCATCATGAAAACTCTAAACTAAATGCAGTAGCTCATTCTCAGAGCAAAGAATTGATTTGACATGGGTAGGAGTTGGCGATGGAATATAAATCAAATAGCTATATACAAGACTAATAGCGTTCATCACACCACTCCAAGAAATCATGGGAATTGGATTAAAGTGCTCCTCCAACACCAAATATTGTCATCTGATCCCCACTAATGGATGTGGGTTATAGTAGTTGTGCCTTGCTACAGTCCTTTAATCTTTTTAAGTGACACTTTACACGTTTTTCATTAAGAGAAAAGGTTTCTAGTCCTGGTTCAGAGATTCAACTAACAAAAACCAGGACGCCTAACATGGCAAAAGTCTACTGACATCAGTGGCTCTCTGCTTTGGCTACCTGAGAAACTGGCTCATAACAGCCAGGTGAGGACACGTTCTGCAAGCAGCTACAGTCATAAAACAAATATCAGACAATGTGTATGAGAGAAAAGAATAATAAAAAATAATTTATTAAAGAAAACGAATAGAAAGACAAAGGGAGCTTACATATTTTTCTTCAGAGCTGGCAGAAATGGCATGCTGCTTGGATTTACTCACCTTGAAGGGAGAAAAGAGACAAAGCATTTGTCAGTATTAATTTCTTGCTAATATGCAAAGAAAACATGCAAGTGATTGCTAATACGCATTTGTGATTTACTCACTGGCCATGCAGCAGTGATGCTGATAAGGCATAAACACAGAATTTCCACCTTCATTGTGAGGTTTTACCTAGAAAATATTTTGGAACAGTGAGTCAACAAGGTAAAATACCACAAAAATGCCATAGGCTTTTTCTTTCTCCTGGCTACTTCACCGTGCCGAGACCAGGTCTCTGCTAAGTATTCAACCTGCCCATGCCAATCTTTTTCCTCTATCCTCCATCACCACCCGACACACAGCTGGTTTTGTAATGACTTAGCAACTCAAAAGCTTCATGAATTTTAAAACCCGGTACTGAGAAGTTCTGAGCAGTAGTGTGAGCAGCCACACTGAGAAGGTGAGCGGATTCCTTCTGTCATCTACTAACTTACACTGACAAAGGAAAAGCTTTGTGAAAAACTAAGTGCTGTAACATCAGCTTTGGTTTATCTTTATTCATTTAATATCGTTTTGTCAGAAGAGACAGGACAAGACAAACTCAGCTTGGATTCTCTTTTCAGTTATTTTAAAACTGGTTTTCAGGGTTATTAACTGGAGTCACTGTGAGTAAATTCAGTTTATATGAACATAAACTGCTTTTATTGATAGACCTTTATTTCCCCCTCCAGAAGTTTGAACAGAATAACCCACGTTTCCATGCAAGAGATGAAGTGAAATATCTGCTCACATTGTAGCGTCAGCAATTTAATAAATGAGTGATTCCTGCTGAAATTAGGAGAGTGCTGAGCTACAGTAAATTTTGGTGCTGACAGATCAATTCCCAGGGTAAGGAACATCCTGGAGAAATTAAACTGATTTATTAACAAACAAGAGGCATTTAAAACTTCACTAAATCATAGCAGGAAAGAAAGGCTACTAAGACTACATTTAAAATACATGAGTACAGCTGGCCCTGAGACAGGACACTCTGTTAGCGGTGTTGCAATTTCAAGAGTTACACAGAGAAGGATGCGTGTCCCATCCGTTCAGTAGCGCGCAGCACAAACTGCAAGCCTGCCAGGAGAAACAAGGACGCTGCCAGGCAGTGGTTACACGAGGGAGCAAGCTTTCTGTGTTCAAGTACCAGCTTTGAGTTTCCAGTGCTTGATTCAGTGACAGGGTTTATAGTAACCTACTCCCAATATCTGTCAGGACAAAGGTTTAAAATTGTGATTGTGTGTAATACCTTGCATCGCAAAAGCAACCTTGCTCCTATAAAAGCAAACCTTTTTCCACACAGAAACATCAAACATCCCTGTCTAGTGAAGCAGTTTTCAAAGATCTCCTGCCCAATGCTTCCTTGGCTAAAGCTGCAGACAGAATGGCACATGTCAGGTAAAAAAGTAAAAAAATTACCTTTTCTGATGCTGGAAGAGTCAGCTGCAACAAGAACGCTCTTAGTGATCCCAGCAGCAGCTCCAGCCAGTTGGCTACCAGCAGCTCTGGCTTTCTCCCCTCGTCCCCTGACTGCCTGACATCTCCGACCTCGGGGAATTTAAACCCTGTCCCAGCCATTGCCACCAATCCCCGTGTGGCGGAAAAAGATGAGGTCATGAGGCTCCTGGCCACCATCCTGCCCACGTTCTCCTACACTTCCTCTTTGGCTTTGTGGCTTTTGAAGCAAACAAAAGCTACTCTATGGTTAAAACATTACTTATGGGCAAGATCATTAACCAGCAGGTCTGTTGAATGCACAGCATTTGGTATCGTGTAGGAGGACTTCAGGGCACATCTGTCCTCCTTTTGTGAAAAGGCAGAGCCCAGTTTCCCAGAAACCTTCCATGCCCTGTTCTGTCGGTGGTAAGAATGTGTGATGTGCGCAGGAAGAAAGAGATCTGAGTATAAAACTCCCTAAAAAGGGGTTAATGTTTCCAGAAAGTATAGATTTGCTCTCCAGGGTATATATGTTGCAACAGGAATCACAAAGACAGGGTGCAGAACATGGCCATTTGCCTTTTTGGTCTGAACTGATTCAAAAATATATCTAATATTAGTTTGTCTCAATAAGCATTCTGCATCCAGAAACTTGTTTGTAAAGGTATACAAGAGCCACTGATAGTCTAATTAAACAGGGTTTGTGCAACATCATCAGAAATTCTCACTCCTTTTCCATTATTCAGTTGTACCTGGGTCCTTCCTAGTTTCATTCAGTCTCTCAGGTTGTTCGGTTGAATCACCCGCTACAGCTGTCTTCTGCACCAAACCTGCTCTGGTACCCTTTTCAGGGACCAGGTGCCAGATATTTTTCAAGCTAAAAAAAACGAAAAGGGGAAAAAAAAAACCAAACCAAGCAGTTGTAGCTCCAGTATGAGGAGTGCCATGATTAGCATTGGGAAGCATCATGGAATGAAATCCCATGTCTGCTACAGAGCAGTGCATCAGCCCTGCTGATGGGCAACAGAACTGTTCTTGCAGCGCCTCACTTGGACAGCCATAGCTTTGGATAGATTCTGCCTCATCTGTGATGTGCTAGAAGACTCTCAGACCCTTTTCCATTCTGTGTTTCTTTAAAATGACAATGAGGTGTCATTCAAACACAGGAAAACATTCCAAACAGCCCTTTTAGGAGGCAGAATGTTTATAACTGTTTATAACTAAGCGGTTATCTTTCCCCTCATTTCTGATACCCAACTAATGTTTGATGTGTTCTTAGTCAAGCAGCAACAAAACGGGCACCTTGCTGTCCCGGTCCCTGTTACCAATTATCCTGTGCTTACTAACACTTCTGTGGCATGTTTAGAAACACCATGAGAAACATACACAAGTTAGCCCAGCAACTGCCCGGCACATCAACACACCAGGCTATATATATATTTTTGAGCTGAGAGCAGCAACACCGAGAAGTTTAAGTTAGTCTGCCTAATAGAGTATTCTAATATCCTAGGAGGAGAACTGGATAAAAAGATATCATTTAATAGTTCTGCATGTCCATAAACCCATGTATGCATCTACCTGAATGAGGACTGTCCTAGCTTTTATTTTTGGAGTTATGTAACCGTTATTATTTACTAACTCAGGAAAGACTTTTCTCCCATCGTATCTGCAGCACAGTGCTTCCGGAAATGAAACAGTTTACTGAAGCCCTTGAATGCAGATGCAGGACTCGAGCTGTAAGTGGGGGCTATTTAGAAGTTTCAGCTTGAGTATTTTGTAGTAGCCGATACACGCAGATTATAATACATCACTATTACACAGTAACTAGGACTGCTTCAAAAGGCCACTGTTGTTGACTCCGGAGAACAGCAAACCAGGCCCTTACGGAGCTGAGTACCTTTGATCCCAAACACCGATACAAATGAACAGTGCATCTTGCAGCTCCCCTGACTGGTAAAAAAAACCTACTTCCATCTGACAATCATCTGAGCGAGAAACTGAGACCAAGACAAGCTTGGTGGCTCCCACCACTGAATGTGAGACTGGGTATGCCGAGTCCTGCTCTTCTGTCCACATACACTGTATGAAACTTTAAGCCTGCAAAAGCCTACTGTTCTACCAACCATTCATCAAGAGACACGAAACTGAAAATCAACGTTATACTGAAAAATCCCCTAGAGCTGTTGTCTGGCCACAACAATAACCTTCCAGCACCTGCAATCTGCATAATGGCATTTTACTGTCTGTCAGACTTTCAGGAAAAATACATATTATGTCAGGACTTGTAAACAACCTGTTTCACCAAATTCAGCAGCAGTTATCAGTCCTGCCATTAGAAACACAGTCTTCCTGCAGTTTGTTAAAGACCTTCTTGTACAGGTCAATTATCACTGTGGCTTTCCAAAGCAAATGTTTTCCGAGTGCCTGGAACACTTGTCTCCTAGCAGAGATGCTATGTGACCCCCAGGGAATTGTTTCTGACAAACAACTGATATTTCCAGTGTGCTGGGAGGTGGCAGCATTTCTGAGTACTGTTGCCAAAGATATATGGTTGGTTTTGTACGAACAAAGAAACACCAGTGATGTTTTGCAGTAATCCAGAAGCAGGACGTGAAGCAACAGTTACTACTAAATGGCTTAATTTTATGCAAGATCAGCCAGTACAGAGCTGTAGTAAATTTAGCAATTGTCTCATACCCATCACTATGTGGTTATTCATCCTGTAAATCATTTCATCTAGCTGAAAAATCCTTTGCCTTCGTAGGAGGCAGTGCTTCTCAACCTCTCAGAGATAAAAAACAAGCAGGGCAGAAAGGGGAAAACTTTCACCATTTTTACGTCCCGCATTAAAATACCTAATTCTGGAGAGAGCACTTGGCTGGTGGTGGCACAGCAGAAGCAACTTGCTCAAATTTATACAAGTGGGAGGGTACATGATTTCAGCTTTCAAGACCTGTCAGGGTCTGCGTGGAGCGTGACAAAGACAGGCTGTAATTTGTTGCATGTAAGTGACATTTGCTACATGGCTGTCCTGTCAAACAAAGCTTTTGACCACAGTTTCTTCCACCTTGGGCTGCGTTAGGAACATGTGGTTAGGCTGCTGTTTCGTCTCGCACTAGCAGTGCCTCCCTGTGCAACCTCTGACATGTACCTAAGATCCTGAGCTGAGACATCAGCACGATGCCTGTCGATATCTCTGACCAGCGTGGAAAATGCCAGCCTGCCTGCAGTGACCTGCAATGCCCAACCTTTCAGGAGAGATGGCTTTTGTTTAGATTTGTTCACCAAACCAAGTCTCAGGAGAAACCAGAGCAGCGTCTTCTAGGTGGCAAAGACTGGGAGAGAGAGATTGATCCTTCATCACCATTAAGAATGCCATCAAGTAAAAGCCCCAAGGAACCCCTGCTTGGCAGCATTCTTAGAAACAGCTGGTTTGCAACTAAACGTACCAAAGAAAAGCAGACTTAGTGGTTTCTGTGAAAAACACATGAAAAACCAAACTGTCTTGCATTGTTACCATAAAATACTCCTGAAAAGTACTTTGAAACTCAGCACGTCAGCCAATACAATATATCCCCCAAAGCCCTTAAATTTTCCCAAGGAAAGCTTCAAAAGTGGGGAAAAACTTACATTCAGCAGGTGGTAGGCTTCAAAAAACCTTCTGCTTCTTAATCAGACTACGCAGACCACCACAGCGTTTGTGTCCAGGCCTAGGAGAGTACTTGGTATGCAGAAGGGATACAGGTGTCAGATCTGTTCGATAAAGAAATTACGATAGAGATTTGCTCCTTACACGTGTGAGCAGAGCACCCTGATAACACATGCCGTGCAGCACAGCTGTGTATCTTTTTCTTTGCACCACTTAGAGCATTTCCAAAACAGAGCAGCAATCAAACAAACAGCAGCAACTTTCTCCTAAGCAAAAACCTCTTGTGGAGTGACAGGGCAGTTCAGAACAATGTGGGGGTCCATGACCTTCCATTCGCCCTGCCACTTATGATCTGCAATGCAGCTGAGACGACTAGTTGGCAAGGCGAGCTCTCTTTAGCCCTCATTCAGGCAATAAAGGGGATTATGGCATCTTACTTTCCCAGAGTTGGCCCTAGCCATTCCTTGAGGGGTTACAGAACTAGGCACAACACCAACTTAGAGCTGCAGTAGGTGATTAATTGAGACAGAACAGAGATTTTCTGGGAAACAGCACCGTAAGCGGACAGCATATTAGATGGTGGCAGTGTTTGACAGATAGCACAGTCTTTTGGTCTGTCCTTATCTCCCTCTGCATAAAGAGAGCCCACTCCCTTGTCTCCTCTGACTTCCGAGACTAGTTGCTACCTATTCCCATTTTCAAATGCCTTTTTCAGAACAGCTTTGGAAACTGAAGGAAAAAAAAAAATATTTGAGAAACTGCCATACAGCTGTGGCCCACAAATACTGGAGGCTGAATAGCCTCAGTCAGAGCCCAGAGTGCACAGAGCCGAGCGGCTGCTACTACTGCAGCATAAATACAGTCCAGCTGTCTGTAGCGTCCTAAAATGGAGCCCTACCGACGTTTCCTCCCTCCACTTTTACAGCCAGCTAGAAAAAACAAAATTTTCCGGATCTTTTTTTCCTGTTGAAATTCACGTATTTGAATACTGAAGTCCATGGAGCAGCGGTAGCAGGAATTAAACCAGCACGGAAACTTTATGTTATTTTCAGATCATCATAGTTAGCAGTGTGAAAAGCAAAACACCAGATTTTCCAGTGCTGGTTTTGTGGCTCTGTTTCATCTCTGAATTGACAGAAAAAGAATTTGTTTGAATTGAGAAATTTAATAAACACAGTAATAATCTGAGCTACTATTAGAAACAAAAGCAACCAACCAATGAAAGTCTATATGGTGTACATCATGTTTTCATGATTCTGCTACGTGATGTTTGTAACCCTCAAAAGGCAATTGTTTGAGAACAGGAGGATGACATTTTCGGCATCTCAGTGAGAGCTGAACTCCATCTGCTGTCTTAAGAAGCTGCCTCTGAAGCCTGAACGCTGCTGCAGAGATGACACTCCGGGATGAAGGAAAGCACGCAAGCTGCGTGTGCTTAAATCCTCTATACGCTCATACAAAAGTAACCATCAGTTTTCCAGGTCAGGGCTCACAGTCTGAGCACTGAGTGGAATTTGATGGTAAGAAATAGCTTCACAGAAGACTGCTTTTTGGACAAGCACTGTAAAAACTTAGTGACAAGTTGTTCCCCCCTCTCTCCTCCCTGCTACCTCAGTTCCCTGTTTCCTATCCTACAGCAAAATTTTCTCCTCCCAGTGAGAAAGGATACTAATGGAAACGTCTGAATATGCAGAATGGGTATGGAAAGAACAGCGTCGTCTTGCGCTGCATTGTGAAACTGTTGGAAAGTCACAAGATGCCTGTTCCACGTAGCGCAGGGACTTTTGGCAGGGCACCACAGGAACAATTCTGCACACTCAGCACCCCTCTGCTTGCATCTTCACCAATCTCCGCTGGCAAAGCACAATGAGCCACCCCCTCACTGCAAGAAACAGAACAGATTACAGCACAGTATGACAGAGAAGAGGTGGACAGGGAAGATGATGGGCCAACTCCTCGTCCACAGTCACCCATGCACTGCTTCTGTGCATAACTGAGATGAGCCCTACAACCCTATCCTGCCTGACAGAAGGAGAGTCCCAACTGTGCCCTGGTAATCCTTATCACACAACCTTGATTTTGCATTCCCCATATACCATGTTGAGTTCACGTCTTATTTCCATACACAACCACACAAGGCTCACAGCATGAGGGACAGAGAGCCTCCAAAAAAGGTTGCTACCAATCCCAGAGACAAACCTTTTACAAGGCACACTTTCTGAATGCCTCCTGGAAGGGACAAGTGCAAAACTGACAATTTGGAGAGGTGCCGGGCATTACGCAACACAGGATCGCAGCCTGCATATCTGTGGTTATCTGTACACGAGGCATCTTTTCTGCAGCCTGCCCTGACTTTTCTGCCTCCAGAAGGTCTGGGGAAGGTGAAGCGTGTGCTGCACAAGCAGTGCAGAACTGCTAGGACAGGTTGTGACCCTGTCAGTAAACCTGACCTCAGACCCAAGCTGGGCTGCACACCAGAAACCCTTCAGATTTCACATGGCTTCAGGTTCTGTTGTGAACAGTTTTCTTAACTCTGAGTCTAGGGCTGCTGTGGTCTGAGGTGAGTCGGATGCAGAACTGAGTCAGCGTGAAAGCAAACATCTCCTGGGCACTGTGTGCCAGGGTGTGGAGCCCTTGCCGGTGCAGTGGGAGGAAAAACCCATCTGTGGGCCTGGTGAAGGGAAATTAAAGAGTTGGGAACTGGATTTGGGGAGGAAGTTGTTTGGCCGAGAAGCTGATTTGATTTTGCGGGGGAACCAAAAACCAGCAGGCGAGGGTCAAGGCCTCTGCTATCCTGACTGAGCCACAGAGAGATTCCTCACAGCTTGCTCAAACTCAGAGGTAATGAGGCTGTTTTCCCTCAAAACCCATCCAGGCAGGAGTTCTGCAGGAAGCAATGGATTGTTTTGGTTCTGGCTTGGAAAGCTGGGACACCTCCTGCATGTTAGGATACTTCATCTTCATTGGGGTATTGGGGTAGCCACCTCTTGTTCAATACGGAATCAATGTACCATTAGAGAACATCACTCAGACTCAGCGATTTGTCCTTCTGTTTTGCATATTAAAATTGTATTAATCCTTTCAGTTTTTAAAAACAGGGGGTGGGCTGGATGGAATGGGAAGTAGTAACTCACACCTGGTTGGTATTACTATGAGCAAGTCAAAGGAGATGTTAATTTTCCTAATTGTATATTTTTTCAAGTAAATAGGATAAATTGATATACTGAATAGTTCAGATGATGGGTAATAGAAGTGTCTGGGAAAAAAGTTAAAAGGCTTCTTTTCATTAGAAAGGTACCTTCCCCTCACCCGCTCCTCTCTTGTTCAGTCAGTTTTCTTTTCCTTCCTGCCTCCCTTTTAGCAGGACTGGAATGCCAAAATATTTTGTTTTGGAAAGTACCAGTGTACTATCTGCTGATCTGGCAGCTCATATACGTAACGTACCCTTCCTTACTCCCTAGATTTGTCACCTCCTTGACTGGCCAGTCCCTGACCCTGCCCAACACCGAGGACCAGGAGCCCAGCAGCCTGCGATACGAGGAAGCCGCACAGAGGGACACTGAGCTTGGCTAGCCGGGAGGACAGACAGCCTGCTAGGTACGGGAGCACAGCAGCACAAACACTTTTGGCAAGCCTCTGCTCTCCTTCCTTGCTTACCAGCTCTCTTTTGCAAGGGAAGTGCTTTTTTGGAAGGACACAGTTGAGAGATAATCACATCCAGATTTAGGAAATAACATTTTGCACATAATTCGTACTGGCTACCTAGCCAGATTATTGGTTGAGCATGTAGCTATAAATTTGGCAGAATAAATGGCAAGCTGTGGTTGGCATATGGATGCAAAGCAGGAAGCAAACTGCAGCTATACATTAACTAGAGGAAAGGAAAGCCTAAGAAACTGGGTTAATCAGCAGGCTCTGAAGTAAACAATAAGAAGGGGCAGCTGACGGGGCACTAACTCTTGAGGAGTGTATGCGACATCAGTGCTCTTTGCTTTAGGAAGAACATTACCAGTCAATAAATAACAAGCCAGAACTGCTGTTTTCCTCACTGAGTCTTGTTTATCACAAAGAAGTCAAATGACTTCTCCTCACCCATGGAAAATGTGAACACAGAGGATGACAAGCAATTCTGGGAAGCAACATCCGTTCTGTATGGAGAAACTTGATCTGCTATACCCAAAATAACTGATGTTGAAACACGGACTAAATCTCATCTAAGCAATTGATTAGACAAAATGAGGAAGCCAACTGCTTGTTGGAACTGTATTGGTCTTAACCTCAGGCAGCAGGGCAGTAATAGCGCAGAGACACGTGGGATAACCCAGACTGGAAATCATACAAATCACAGATCTAAGGAGGCGTGTTGTCAACAGATAACTCTGCCTGAAGCAGGATGCTGAAAGCATTTGTTATTATGGCACCTGGTCCTTGAAAGAAGCACTATAGAAACTCTGGCATTCGTACCTTCATTGGCACCAGTGCAGTAACAGCCCATGGGAATCTATATGTCTGAGCCCTGAAGGACCACGCCGCTGCCCGCATCCCTGACGCTTCCTACTCCTGCACTACCCTAATAGTGCAGGCAACTACATATCAACTCAGCTACGCTACCCGGGCTCCCTTGGTGTGCTAAACAGAGGAAAAGAAATAGTGTGGTGGCTACAGCAAAGAACAGCGCTGGCTGCAGGTCAGCATTCAGCTAGCAAAGCTCCTTAGATAAATGACTCTGCAGAACGGGTCCTTCTATATTCACCTTTTGCAAAAAGAAGCTAACTGCCCCCATGACAGAGGGGGTATAGAGACACCCCAGTGTTGGCCTTCATGCACAAAGTGGCTAGAATTTTACTGATTAAAAAGTTGGAGGCATAATTACATCCCAGGCTGAAATTCTGATCGGCAGCACTGCTTCACCTTCACTCAGCCACAGCAATATGCACACAGAGAGATGCACATATATAGTAATGTACATACACACATATAGTTAATATTTTAAATTCCACTTGCTGGACCATATGAAATTCTGGAGTCCTGAGTCACATGGACGTAACACAGAATACCCCAAAATCAACATCAAAAGAGAGCGCAGCACCATGGCAAGCCCCAGTGAGACTAGTCCGAGCCCCCTGTTTCAGGCTTGAGCAAAGATAGAAAGAGGAGAGCTTAATTTCACAAATATTCACGGCCATGGATGTCTCCTTTGCCTCTGCCCTAGGCAAAGAAGCCAGGCTGACGCAGTGGATGTTTATAGGTGTACCTTCCAGTCTTTCAGATCAGTTGATTCATTCATCCTGCCTCTCTGCTAGGTGGCTGCTGTCATGAGAGGGAGCAGTGTAACACAGCAGCCGTCCCATTTGACACAGATTCCTACAAGAGGAAATGCAGGATCGAGTCTCAGAGCAAAGGTGAGAGGAGGTGGGCTGTCCAGGCAACGGTCCCCATAGGTTTTTTTTGGCCAGTGCCGTGAGTGTCATTGTTAGGCTATAACACTGCTGCTTTTACAGGCGAGTTACAAGGCACGCTTGCTGGCTTGTCTGGGGTCTTACGATGATAGGAATAATGTAGATTTTCCAATGATAACTAAAAAACCAGTAGCATCAAAATATTAAGAATTGCAAACTACCATGGCAAGATTTTATTGAAGTAGCCTTTCCTTTAACTTCATGTCTACCATACCTGCCTTTCCCATGCTGATGTTATAGCATGTGACTTAAATAATTTTCAGCAAAAATAATGTTTATGATGGCTCTGATCTTGCAAAGCTACTGTATGGGCACAAGCTTTCTCTTATTGATCATACAGTTATCAGGTCCAGTTAGTGGGTAAAAACTATTAACTGTACGACCTGGTGCAATAATAATTTGCCTATTTTGTTTATCGTCTCCTGGCTTGACACTGCCAATACATCAGACAAGGCACAGGTACCTGAGAGGTACTAAAAATCTCACTGAAGTCACAACTATGCTAGCATTTCTCTTAACACTTTGACTTCCCATCATCATCGTCATGTAAAGCAAGGAACAATACACAGGCAAAATAGCAAAAAAAATTTAAAATTAACCAGGCCAAGTAACTGCATTCTCTGGCTGTAGGTTTTCTTTAACAGGAAGTTGTCCCCATAGATTTCAGTGGAAAACAGCTATGTTCACACATACACAGATTGGAGGCAAGGAAAGAGGGTGGCTTTTTTTATGTGGGCTACACAGACACTGCAAATTGAAGCTTAAGATGGCAGAACTGCTCCTGTTTCACCACGATATGGCCTGCCAACAATTAGCCTGTCTGCTTGGGCTTCTCTTCTTCCCTGTCCCATCCCTGCATAGCAATTAACGGGGGTGAAAGCAATCCTGTGCGCTCCCTTGTTACGTGTTCGAGCAGCTGCTTGGGCTATCCACAGGGTTCAGGTGAATACCCAGAGGATCTTTCTTGGAAAGCCAACAACTCTTCCAGGCCTGAATTTGTAATATGAACAGACTAAGAGAGTCAATTACCACAGTGTACGGATGATATATATCAGAGGGTGAGGATTTGTGGATTCTTAAAACTACACCAGACCATCTTCTACTTTGACCCCCTGCACAAATCAGACTGAGGGACCAGCTCTAGATATTACCAAGCCTAACAGCTTGCATTTAGCCAAATGCAGTTATTGCTCATGAATTGGAATTTTCCATAAAGTCACTTTGATGAGCTCTAACTACACCCCCCATCTTTAACTCTAAGAATTAAATTATGCGCAGGCTTTCCCATTGCTTTTTGTGGGCCATTTTCGTATTTTGTGTGCCATTTACACAATTCAGCCTTGTATAAACACGGCAGCCTGGCTCACAACTATCAGTTGTATTCCAGCCCCTCTGGTACTGGTATTAACAAGTTGTATTCTGGTTTTAACAGAGAGAATCCTGATGGCAAGGCTGGTGAGGTTTTTCTAGCACCCTTCTGCTCACAGTTAAGAAAGCCGCCCCAGGGCACTGGCTTCTTGGCGTGCTCCAGTTTCAGACTTTGCTGTCTTTGTTTTACCGTGTGGTGAACAGGTCTGTGCCCTCTAGGGAAACAGGAGCTCCCCAACGGCATTAGGCTGCATGCATATCTCCTGGCTTTCTGGAAATAGGATTTCTCCTCCCAGTGATCAACCCTGAAAGACAGCAAGATGGTCAAAGTAGCTGAGCCATTGATGGAAAAGGGATTAGAAACACACAGGTATTTAAAAAACCTAGAAATTGTTTCTGGAAGTGACCAGTGACAGTATCTCTCCATTCCCCTCTCAATGAAATACAAACTCCCTGTTGTCCGCTGTCTTTTTTCCCCACTCCAAGTTTTTGTCGTAGAAATCCAGAGGAATGACTTTTCTGGATTTGGTGGAATTAACACAGAAGCGTGGGATCCTTCCTGCCTGAGACCTGTTCAGCATCTCCGTACATAGGAAGCAACGTCGCAGCTTTTCAGGTTACTCAGCGTGGTGTAACCCAACTGCTCTGCTCTGTGCGTGGTACCCGCCTCAGTGGGGTCTCACCCATCCACACGCTCCCTCTCAGCAAGGGCCCGGTAGGGTCAGCATCTATCACTTCTCTATGTTGTCATCGTGCAGGGCCTGTGCCCGGCAGGAGCAATTCTTTGTGCAGGTTATTCAGCTCCAGGAAATCTCTTCATCAGCATAGGCCCTACTCTAATAAGCGGCAAGGCGGAAATTAGGCTTTCCAACAAAAACAGCTATTGGTTTATTTGTTTGGGTTTTTATTTCAACATAGTAATCTCCCTACAGAACGTTCTAGGAAAGGACAAGAGAAACGTTTCTTCTGTGAAATGTAATTAACATAGTTTTCTTCCTGTTGCAAAGTATAGTTGCAAATACAAACTGAAGCACAAGAATGGAGTTATTTTGGGCAATGGTTTGTGCATTTCAAAATACGGTGACGAGTTTGGTTTGTCGAACCGAAGACAGGGCAGACGTCTCTTTCCCTTCCTGTTTAAGCCAGTGGTCTGGGAAGGGCTGCTGTAACCTATAATGACAGTTAGCTCACTGAAAGCAACTTGTTTCCCCCAATCTATAAATGCACTTTTCCAAAGATTGAACATATGCCACAACATGCACATGCTTTGTGATCCTGTTTGATACAGTAAATCCTGTTCTGATCTCAAGTAATATTAAAATTTACATAGAAATACTCAGTTCTGACAAACCCAATACATATACTTCCTCATACACGGCTCACGCAAAGGTGCAGAATACTCCTTCAAAGCCAAAGAAATGAATCAAACTTTTCTCTGCAAAAACATTTCCTAACCGTGGAAGAACTTGACCAAACATGGGACCGTTTTTACGTTTCACTGTGTATTTACAATTGCTCTTGAGGTGGAAAAGCATTTAAACACGCATGCAGCTGAGCCTCAGGAGCTGTTGAGAGAAGCAGAGTGCAGCGCGACATGGCTGAGTGGTCGCAGCTAGGAAAGCAGTGGTAAGGCACCTCCTGGCCTGAGGTCATTTTACCAGATGGGTAATTCCCTGCAACGTGTCCATACATGCAAAACGTATAATCCAAGGTGGAAACAGAGGACTGAAATAACAACTGGTTTACTTTCCCCTGCTCTCCAAACAAGGTCAATCATTAAATGAAAATGAAAAATTACGTTTTGTCAGTGGAAAGCCTCACTAGCGTAAGTAGGTATAACACACTTACTGAACTTGTTTGTGTCTGGGCTCAATAGTCATTACTATAAATCTTTCTAAGCCAACCTACCTTAAAAAATATCAGCTGCTTCCTACCTTATTTTCTTAAGTCACTGCAGGAATTTACAGGTAAATATTCTGGCCTCCATCCGTAAGAAAAGACACTGTAGCACAAGCGTCATGGCTGAATAAACCACTGGGCAAAAGCAGGCAACAACGTCGCACAAGCAAACTCCTCACATCGTACCTAGCTCAGGTAAAGTGAAACAAATCTGGTCTGACAGGGACCACATGGGAGCAATACCCATTTGTCTGAGAGCTGCTCTCCCCTGACACTTGAACACAGGAGTGCGCTGCTGTGTCCCTCTTCTCCCTCGGGCCCCAGGGCTCCAGGCAGGCTTGCGCATCTTGGCAAGAAATGTGCTGAACCTTCAGCAGCAGCGTCACTGCCACTGCCCAGGGAGGTGGCAAAGCCACCTAGGGACATTGACGGGTGCTTCTCCCAACAGTCAAGGCATGCATTAGAAGGCTATAGGAGTGCACATGACTAAGCAGAAGCGGTATATGCACATACCATATATTTTTAAAATTAATTTTCTAGATATCAGAATCATAGAATAGTTTGGTTTGGGTTGGAAGGGACCTTAAAGATCACCTAGTTCCACCCCCCCCGCCATGGGCAGGGACACCTCCCACTAGACCAGGCTGCTCAAAGCCCAAGCCAGACTGGTCTTCAACACTTCCAGGAAAGGGGCATCCACAAATTCTCTGGGAAGCCTGTGCTGGTGTCTCACCACCCTCACAGTAAAGAATTTCTTCCTACTATCTAATCTAAATCTCCCCTCTTTTGTTTTAAAAATGTTACCCCATGTCCTATCGCTACACTCCCCAATAAAGAGTCCCTCCCCATCTCTCCTGTAGGCCCCCTTTAGGTCCTGGAAGGCTGCTATAAGGTCTCCCCAGAGCCTTCTTTTTTCCAGGCTGAACAACCCCAACTCTCTCAGCCTGTCTTCATAGGAGAGGCACTCCAGCCCTCTGATCAACTTCGTGGCCCTCCCTTGGACTCACTCCAAAGATATGTAGGTATCTATCAGAAGGTATCCCCATCCTACCTGGAAGGTGTTTGCTAAGATCTACACCGTGTTTTCCAAGACAAGAGGAGCAACACAGGAGAAAGAAGGGAAGGTGGAAAGAAGACTAAATATTTTGATTTCCAGGTAGTTGCACAAAGGCCACTTGACAAAATCTGAAGAGCTTCTTGAGTCAAATTCCTGCTGAAAGCCAGGAACCTGAAAGGTGTTCCTTCGCACATGTTTTACAGTGTTTTGGCCCATTGTCTGGTGATTTACTCTGTCACAACGCAACACTGACGGCTGTGGCTCAGCAAGGGATTTCCCAGAGACCTGACACTTCCAGTGAGCATTTAGTACCGGATTCCTCTTCTAGCTGTTTGTGGAGCCTGTGACAGGTCTAGCCTTGCCTCAGGAACAGATGCCACGGGCAGATATGCTGAGACTGTTTCTCTCCACAGCCAATGCACAGCCCTACCCTCCCAAAACACCATCAGGGTGCTGCTGCGAGCAGCTGCCCTCCTGCCTGCCCCAATTCTGGCCACCTATGGCTGGGCAAGTGCCAGCAAGCTGCGTGCAGCCTGAGGCATCAGATGCATTTCACTCTTGCCCGCCAGCACAAAAGGCAAGGAAAATCCAGTCACAAGCACATAAGTCACTTCCTTCCTTAGCCACACGCACGAGGCACCAAATTCTAAACCAGCACCAATACTTGTCACTCCTGCTGCATTGGGCGCTGACTCAAGCAGGCTGCTGACAGCAGAGGATGCATCCGTAACACCCAGGGCTGTGGTGGCCCAGGTGGTCCTTGCCTGGCCAAGGGGCTAACACAGGTAAGCAGGTCCAAGGCGGGCGGGGATGCCGGGCACGGCGTTCATCTGACACTGACAGTGATCACTGGGATTGCCACAGGGTCACAGTCACAACCGCATTTCCCCCGGCCTGGCAGGGTGTACAAAAAGGCTTGGAGGTTTCTTAAGGAAAGAACAAGCAGGGAAAGGGACAAAAAAATTTGTCAGGCAATTTATGGAGCCAGCCAACTCACGGGGAGGTGGTTTAAGACAACGTTTGAGTGCATTTGTTTGCTTTTGAAGCCTATTGCAGGTAGACATCTCTCAGACCAAACACCTGCAGGCTTTGGAGAAACAAGCTGACTGTCAGGAGGAGCTGAGGTCCAAATTGCCCCATTGTATATCAAACACAAAGAAATACAAATCAGTTCTGAGCTACTCCAGAGGTGTGACAGATTGCTTTGTTTCAGGAACATGCAAAGCTTTAAACTGTGATTTTCCGGCAGCCTTTCAGTGCCAGGCTGATGGCTTATGAATCGCGTTTTTTCTGTCACGTCAGCAAGGTGAGTGTGTCAGCTCCTGCAGCAAAGCTCTCTGTTTCTCATCCTAATGAGAGCAGGCTCCAGGGTGAACAGTGCTTTACTCTCTTTAAAGAAAGAGGAAGATGCTCATGCCAGCCACAGAACATCTTTCCAATACAAGCGTTGCTTTCCTGAGGGCCTTTAATGACAGCACACCATTACAAGTTAAGAACAACACCAAGTAAAAGTCTCTCTCAAGCACACAAACACTGAATATCCAGCAGCGTTAGGAAAACACGAGTAGCTATCAGTAGATACTTGTATATAAAACGAATTGCGTTATACCAGCACTTTACTACCTACACCGCAAACTAATGCTTCTATGGTTTCTGCAAGAAAGGGAGGTACAAAAAATCATCCATGCCATATACCTTGAGCAAAATCTTCCCCTCGTGCCTGGCATGCTGACTGGTCACAGCCCCTTGCTAAGGGCCAGAGCCTGCAGCAGGCTCTAGAGGTACAGATCCCACATGCAGAAAGGGTAAGAAACACGCAACATCACCATTCCCCTTCCGATGCAAATCACGCTAAGGAATTGGTTAACGACAGTGGAGGATCAAAAAGAAAAAAATCTCATCTCTTGGAAAAGCACATCACAGCAGCTGCTCTAGGTACTTGGGTTGTCACCTGCACAGAGACCCAGCTGTCCCACACTGAGCCATTTACAGCCTTGGGACTTTATCTCCCCATGAAGAGGCTAGCTTTTGACCCGTGCCCTTGCACCTCCTACATCTCTGAGCCCTTAAAAACCTTTTCCATGGTCTTTTCCATGGCTATTGGAAGTCTTCTGCAAACTCTGAGAAGTAGGGCAGCTGTTTTGAAAACAGCCTGACAGAGTAAGCCCATGCCGGAGCCCTGCATGGCTCTGCCTGCTGAACCCGGCGTCCCTGGGAAGGGCCCCCCCTTGCTTTCCCCTTTACAGTGCCCTGGATAAGGCCCTGACATGAAGTTGTGTACTAGTCACTTTGTCCCTGACATTGCGCTCTTTGAACAGGAGAGAAACCGAGGCTAACATCAGCTCCCGGTGAGGCTTTTGTGCCACGAGGCAGTAGTATTTTATTGCTGTCATTAAAAATACAGAGATTTAATCTCACTGCTGTCCTAATGCATACCTTGTTAACTTAATCTCATTTTCTAGTTAGTCATGAACTCTCAGACTGCATTCAAACGAACAGGACTTTCAGGAATGAAGTGTGGTGCATAGCTTGCTCCTGCCAAACCCAGCTAGTACCTTCCCGTCCCTTGAGGTGTGCCAGAGCAAGCTGCCCAGACAGCACGACCCAGCTTGGCCTGGCCACAGAGCTCAGTCCCTGGGGCATCAGCACCTCGGTTTCGCCACCCGAGAAGCGGATGCAGTGGCCGTGGGTTGCGGCAGAGAGGATGAAAGCTTCTCCCCCGCCGCAAAACTCTGCCGGATGACACGGACGTCCCCCAGCTCCCCTCCACATCCCTGAGTGGAGAAACACAAGCCTCCATCCCAACAAACACCTCCATTCCAACAAACGCTTCCACCTACCAACTCGGGGGAGGTTTCTCTAGCTCTGAAACTCTGGGCCTGGGCAGTGCTTGGGCTGCATGGAGAAAGGTCCTGGTTTTGTTTTTCCAGTGACTGTAGCGGTGGTCTGCTCTTTTCTGGGGTCTGGCCTTTTGCTTTAAGTGGCGCAGAGCCAGGCGCCACTAGTTAAGCAATAGCAAAACAGTTCTGGTCTAGCACAGTCCCTGTTAAAATCTTACTCCTGGCTCGGTGACCAGGAAGCCAAAAATTAACTACCTCCCTCGAGCACACCTCCACAAAAACCCCTTTAGTAGGGCACACCAGTAAGGGCAGGCAGGACAACATGGGGACAAGGGGGAAGGGCTTACAGAGAGGGTCTATGCAGGGTGGGCAACAGGGAGCTGAGACATCCTCTGAGCAGGGAGCTGGGAGAGGGCGAGAACATGTTACATCTCGTGTATCACAGCATCTCACCTCAAACGCATTTGGTACCCACCACAGCCATGGCTGTTGACAAGGGAGAGGGCACCCAGGGGGGACAGAAGTCACTTTTTCCCCAGGAGAATGGCAAAGTTTCCTGACACCCGTTTCCAGTATGACTTACTCATTGCTGGGAAGTGCCGAGAGCAGCAGCTGTTCACCAGTTCTTGTACAGCAAATCCCATCTTGCCCCCAGGCGTGTGTCAGAGCTGGTTTCCAGTGACCAAAGGAGGCCCACGGAAGCCGGGAGGCAGAAGGGCAGTCACTGGGTCCAAACGAGGTAACAAAATCATCAGCTGCTTGTGACGCACCTCAAGAAACTTTGCTTCGGGCAATTAGCTTGAAGAGCAACATGCCTGCCTGTTAGCGATGTACATTCCCAATACCTTAACCTCCCTGCATGGGGGCTGTCTGTGAAACCCAGGAAACCCAGCCTGCGACGTCCCTCGTTACCTGCAGCACGAGCTTCCTGCTGCCAAGTGGAGGTGGGACCTGCGCAAACTATCCTACAGGTCTTCAACATTTGACACTTCTCTCATCACCAGTATAACAGTTATTTCCTTTTTTACAGGTGACCATTTCACAGCAAGAACCATTCCTTTGCACTGATGATTTTGCTTCAGACGCATTAATAATAAACAGGAATAAAGGCAAAGATTTTCCAGGCAGCGAATGAGACTCTGAGGAGGTCTGTCAGGCCACGGCAGTGCTGGGTCTCCTGAGTGTCCCCTGCAGCCTTCCTCACAGCATCTTTCTTTCACTCCTGTTTCAGCTTATTTCAAAAAGCAGAAAATGAAGCTTGGAAGCATAGAAGAACCAGACACACTGAATAAGCAGGACACTATTCCACAAAACTGATATCTAAGGAATTTCATTAAGGAATCCCTTGATGTCCATTTGGCTGGGGATTTTAGACAGTCAGAGTAAGAAGCCAGGTTACTCAGGATGGAGCAGAGGAGTCAAGCACTGACAGGGGGCAGAGCAGGGAGAAATGAAACACCAGGGTGGAAATGCATAGCGGAAAAACAGGAGTGGGAAAAAAAGGCCTCAGGGGAAAAATGCAAATAGAAAAGTCAGAAGGCTGGCAGGGGAGAAGGCTTGAAGCACAGGTAACTCAGGAAACTGAGCTGCAAAAGGGGGAGAGAAAGCAAAACAAGGAGGAGGAATCCACTCCAAAAGGCAGAGCTGGTTAGTCAGAGGCAGAACTGAAGGAGAGGGAAAGAGCACGGCCCCAAGCCACCCTGTCCCCACCAGCATTACGCACCCTTCTGCCCAAGTCTGTGGCAATGGTTCCTGCTGGAGCAGGCAGGCCAGTATCTATACACCCGCATCAGCTCTGCTTCCATGAGGTTGGTCATTTAATTATGTATTATCCTCAGGGAATGAACTTGCAAGCTCTCCCTCAGAGCTTGGTGCGATCTGCATAAAAAAATTAGAGTATAAACTTAACTGGCACAAACCTTGGTGCTCACACAGCGCTCTGAATTTCTGCAGCTTGCTTAAAGGTGTCCCTGCTGTCACCGGCACGTACAGCATGCATTGTCAGCAGGACTCCGCTCAAACACACAGCCAACAGCAACTATTCATCGAGTTTCTCCCAAGGCATTTTCTACACGTATCAGCACCGCCAATCCTGCTCCTCTGCCATACATCACAGATGGAGCCCAAAGTCATGGACTAAATGAACTCGGTGGACGTTGCGTAGGCATTTGTGGATGTTTTACCGGGGTCGTCCATAAACTAGGGGAAAGATGTCTGTGTATTGTATCAAGGATGGGAAGGGGGTGACGGTTAACGAGAATGTATTGGATAGTGTGAGACCCAAGCATGATGTAAATGGTATAGAATAAGGGGTGGAGAATGTCATGGTTTTCACTGGGTTAGAGTTGCCTTTTTTACTAGCAGCTGGTGTAGTGCTATGTTTTGGACTTGGGATGAGAATTATTTCGATAATGCACTAATGTTTTTAGTTGTTGCTAAGCAGTCAAGGCCTTTTCCGCTCCTCGCACTGCCCCACCAGCGAGTAGGCTGGGAGTGCACAAAAAGTTGGGAGGAAACACAGCCAGGACAGCTGACCCCAACTGACCAAAGGGATATTCCGTACCATATGGTGTCATGCTCAGCATATAAAGCTGGGGGAAGAAGAAGGAAGGTGGGGGACATTTGGAGTTATGGTGTTTTGTCTTCCCAAGTAACCATTATGCCTGATGGCGCCCTGCTTTCCTGGAGAGGGTTGAACACCTGCCTGCTGATGGGAAGCAGAGAATGAATTCCTTGTTTCACTTTGCTTGTGTGTGTGGCTTTTCTTCTACCTATTAAACTGTCTTTGTTTCAACCTATGAGTTTTTCCCTCACTTTTACTCCTCTGAGTCCCTCCCCTGTCCCACCGGGGGCAGGTGGGGGAGTGAGCAAGCAGCATGATCTTAGCTGAGGTTAAACCATGACAGTCAGCAAACCCCACGCTGGATCATCACCATATTTCTGCACAGGCTCTTGGGGATGTGCCACCTCCTACCAGCCCCCCTGGGTATCCCTATCTGCCCTCACCTGCCTCCAGGGAGGCAGCCCAGCCCCACTGTGCTCAGGACACAGTAGTGATCTGCACTTTACTGACGTTAGTGCTTGCATTCAGCTGCTCTAATAGAAAATAAACAGGAAAGAGTCAAAAGCCATTGTGTTCCTCAGCTACATGGCTGATCCTGCCTGAGCACAAGCATTCCCTTTCCAGCCAAGTCTCTGTTTCCAGCCCTACAGATTCAACCCCCTCTTTACTTTCAGTTGAGCAAGATGCTTTTTACGGTGCCACTTCGTGCTGCTAAACCTTTAGCCTTCAAGAGTTAACACGGCAACTAAAAACCATATCACAGAATTGCAAGGGTTCGAAGGCACCTTCAGAGATCCTCTAGTCCAACTCCCCTGCCAAAGCAGGGTCACCTAGAGTAAGTTGGGCAGGAACGCGTCCAGGCGGGTTTTGAATATCCCCAGAGAAGGAGACCCCACCACCTCTCTGGGCAGCCTGTTCCAGTGCTCTGGCACCCTCAAAGTAAAGAAGTTTTTCCTCATGTTGAGGTGGAATTTCCCGTGTTCCAGTTTGTGTCCATTGCCCCTTGTGCTGTCTCTGGGCACCACTGAGAAGAGTTTGACCCCATCCTCCTGACACCTGCCCTTTAGACATTTATAAGCATTGATAAGATCCCCTCTCAGTCTTCTCTTCTCTGGGCTAAACAAACCCAGGTCTCTCAGCCTTTCCTCCTAAGAGAGGTGCTCCATTCCCAAAGCACGCTCTACAGCTCAGACAAAAGTCAGGTGTTTAATGCAGGAATTAGTGGCTGCAGGCATGTCAGTGCAGTATGTTGCAGCCAGCAACACTAACTCCTCTCTCCATAACTTTTAGCTACAGGCAGGGCAAGGCATGCGACAGGAGTATCATAGAATACCAGGTTGGAAGGGACCTTGAGGATCATCTGGTCCAACCGTTCTTGGCAAACGCACGCTCTAGACAAGATGGCCCAGCACCCTGTCCAGCCNGATGGCCCAGCCCCCTGTCCAGCCGAATCTTAAAAGTGTCCAATGTTGGGGAATCCACCACTTCCCTGGGGAGGTTATTCCAATGGCTGATTGTTCTCATTATGAAAAATTTCCCTCTTGTGTCCAGTCAGAATCTCCTCAGGAGTAACTCATACCCGTTACCCCTCGTCTTTTTCATGTGACTCCTTGTAAAAAGGGAGTCTCCATCTTTTAATACTGGAATGTGGTGATAAGGTCTCCCTTAAACCTTAGAATCATAGATTAGTTGTGGTTGGAAGAGACCTTTAAGATCATCAAGTCCAAACATTAACCTAGCATTGCCAAGTTACTACTAAACCATTTCCACTCAGCACTACATCTACAGGTCTTTTAAATACCTCCAGGGTTGGTGACTCAACCACTTCCCTGGGCAGCCTGTTCCAATGCT
>VXBH01001411.1:0-15120 GCA_013400035.1 Rynchops niger | reverse complement strand
TGCCTGACCCACGCTGATGCCCTCTCCCTCCCCTCTGCTCTCCGGCCATCAGCTCCCTCACCTCCCACAGGGAGAAGGCAAAGGGACATGTGGGGGACTCCACTCATCATCCTGGGAAAATTACACTTCCCCACCTACCTCAGGGACGCAAACTCTGGAAAACCTCGTGCTGGGGGCTGTGCCCCTCCTACCCTCTGCACCCCTCCCTCACCTTCTCCTTGCTACCCCCTTTTCCTGGAAGGTGACAAAGTCTCCACGGTTGCCAGTGCGTCACCCAGACCCACTCTGCTCCCCAGGGCCTGATGGCAGGACCCGTCCCCAAGAAGTGGCACCCCGCCTTCTGGGACAGTACTGCTCCCCACTCCCAGTACCTGGCACGGGCTGCACTTTGTGGTTTGTTGGCCCGGCGGTATGATTGTCGCTTAGGCTACGCAAGGTCCCTGGCTCTACTTCTGGACAAGCCCTGCTTTTGGCCACTCACCGCTGGGCACAGCCCCTGCAGGGATGGGGCACACTACCCAGCAGCAACTCGGCTGCCTGTCCCCTCTGCTGGGAGGGTCCCGCTGGTGCCGGGAGTGAGGTGCTGCCCCCTGGGGCAAAGAGACACGTCTCAGCCATGGCCAGGGGTGGGGAACCCCAGCCACCTCCTGGGTGGGGAAGGGGCTGTCAGGGCAGCGTCACTCTGCTAACACCACATCCACAGTGATCAGCTCTGCCTGACTGCTGTGCTAGAGGGAGGTCAGCTTTGGGGATGTCCCATGCAGCAAGAAAGTGGGTATTTTCAGGGAGAAAGGAAAAGATTGGAGATGCTGGGGGTTGAACCCAGGGCCTCTTACATGCAAAGCAAGCGCTCTCCCGCTGAGCTACATCCCCTCCTCCAAAAGTGACCCAGGTAGAGTCTATTGTCTTTGACACCACAGTGACAATGTCCAAGATTGTTAAGACCAGTGTTATCTGAAAGAGAAATTCTATGGTCATACTACATTGTGCCATTTGCAGGCAGCTGGGGGATGCCGGGGTTTACCCTCTTCCACTGGGTCTGAAGAGCAGCAGGAATACAGTCCCCCAAAGGAGGAATTATGCCAAAAGGAGGGATTGTCTGGGAGTTGAACGAGAGGCCTCTCACACCCAGAGCTAGGATCATACCCCTAAACCAATGAGCCACAGTGCTGGCACCCCTTTTGCACCCCCAGCCCCTCTGCCCCCCACATTTTGGGGTTGGGGTGCTGGGAAGCATCCCCCGGCCAGCTGTGCCCACAGGCTGCCCAAGCTTCTGGGGGGCTCTGCCAGTCCTGCAGACAGCAAGAAGGCATCTGGGTAGGCAACAGTTGGACATGCTGGGAGTTGAATCCAGGACCTCTTACATGCAAAGCAACCTCTCTGCTGGTAAGCTACATCCCCACGCACCACTTGGAACTCAGTCTGTTATTGGCGGTCCATCCACCCATGGGGACAAGCTAAGCCAGGACATGGCACTGCCCCGGCTGTGCTGGGTACTGCTGCCCTGGTCACATGTGCTGCTGCCATGGAAGCTGGGTGCCCAAAAGGTGGGCTCGTCCGGGAGTTGAACCCGGGACCTCTCGCACCCGAAGCGAGAATCATACCCCTAGACCAACGAGCCATGACAAAGTCTCTTTTTTTTGCCCTCAGCCCATGTTCTTCAGCCATCCATTACACTAAGCACAGGACAGTGGCTTTGAGGTGTTCCCATCTCCCATCACTGCCCCTCAGAGCCCATTTCACATGATCTCCCTCTCTGCTGCCCCACAGGTGCCAGTGTGGCTTTGGGACAAGGGACAGGAGCTGCGAGTGCCAACTTACTGGGAAACGCGCCCAGCCATTCCCTTTTCCCAGCCCCCAGGAGCTGCCAACCTTGGGGGTCAGCAGGGTGCGGGTGCTGGAGGTCCCACAGGTGCCATGGGGGACAGGACTGGGAGGATGGCTCTGGGGCAGACCAAGGACGCAGTCCCAAGGGTAGGGCTACCTGTAGCTGTGCCAAGGTGGGAAGCTGAGCTGCTGTGAGAACTCCCGCTGGTGGGGATCCATGCAGGAGAACTGTAGGGGTAACAGGGGCAAGAGCGGATCTTCAGACACACCACTCCCATTAAGCCTCTGATGCTAATTATACCACATTGCAGGCTGTGCCAGAGCAAGGCGTCGCTCCGTGAGGCACGTCCAAACCCCATGAGCTGGCCAGGGGGGAATCAGGAGGAAGAATCAGCCACAGGCAGGGCAGGCAAGCATTGCTCCTCTCCCCTGCCCTGTAAGTCACGGAGGTGTGCGGAGTAGCAGGCAGGGGGACTGCTGCACCCCTGTGATTTCCAGGTCATATAACCCCCCACACAGCTGCCCTGCTCCTTCATCCCCACACATCCAGTGCTAACAGCCACCTTATGCAGTAATAACCAGATCATCTTTCTCCTCTTTAGGAAATGTGCAGACAGCTAATTCTCAGCAAACGTGAATTAACAGCCCTGGAATATTTAATTAAACAATTCTTGAGTTTGAAACTCAAATCCCCAAGTATTTCACTCCCAGGACCTTGTAAATCATTGGGATTTGGGCTCCGCTTTCATTGTGCTCATTCCTGTCTCTCCCCGAGAACTGTCTTCCCCATGGGGAGAAGCTCAGAGGAGAAAGAGGTATAGGACAGCCAGGAGCAGTGTCTGGTGGTGATTTGTGCTCGGGTTGAGGCATGGTGCTGGTGGAGCCAACAGGGCTGCGGGCTCACCAGGGTGCAAGCCTTGTGAACCCCACTCCCACTGGTAGTACCAGGAGGGCTAGACCAGGATGCCAGTGCTTTTTGATTTGCATGCTTCTTCCCCGGTGACTCACATGCATGGGTGGCCTGTTATTTTCCTGCTTTATAGGATTTTCAGCCCTGGGGAAGAACCGTAGCCCTTGCTGGAGCCATCACCTGTCTGGCTCCCCAGGCTGGAGCAGTGCCCTTTATGTGGCAGGGAGGGTGCACTGAGAAAACATGGTGAGTCCCTGCCCTGCAGTCAGTCCATGGGTGCTTGGGGTGGGATGCCCTCTTGGTGGTGCCTTCTCTTTCCTCTTATCTCAGCTGTGCAACCACTTTCTCTCTCCTTCCTAAAGCCTAAGCGCAGGTGCCCTCCCTGCTTTCATGGGAAATCGCGTTGCAAGGCTTTGGTGGGTGAGGAAGGAGATTTTTATTGGCAAACAAGTGCCATCTCAGTCTGCCATGCCTGCAGGTTCCAGCTCCGGGGCCTCTGTCTCTCCATCTGGCTGTCTTCAGTATGTGTGTCGCCAAGCGCTCTGGACAGGAGTCCTTGCCCTGGTGAGGAAGACATGGGATGCTGCCTGTTGAGGCCAGCTTGCCCTCCTGGCATTGCCCTCAACTTGTCACACAAGTTCTGGGGTGAGATATGCCTTTTGCAACCCAGCAAAGGCTCTGGTGGTGGATCTCTCTCTTCATCCTATCCCACTGCTGTGATTCACCAGGATTTTTGTCTTCTCATCTGGATGTGCCGAGAGACCACAGATCAATGGGCTGGTTTCTTGCTAAGCCAGCAATCATCCAGCCACTACCAGTCCCCTCCATCCCAATCACCAGCCCCATGCTGCCCAGGGCATCCGCTCCTGACAGTCACACCCGCTTGCTATTCACACCAGTCTTCCATTTTCCATGGCAGCTCTCTACGCTTCTCCACTTGTTCCAACACAAACCATGACTGCACCCTCCTCCCCACATCATCCATCCCTTGTGTGATAAGGTACCCACCATCAGAGGTGCCAACTGTGTGCTTCTGTTGGCTTCCACAAGTACATAAATGCAAAGAAACCTGAGAAAGCCCATTTGCCACATGTGGTGGTGCAGGCCAGGGTGTCCCCATAGTTACACACATCCCAAAGAGGAGATCAATACTCCCATGGATGTGACCCTGCAATGGGGAGCTCACACAATCACCTTACCCAGCATATTTCAGCTGCTCCCTGTTGAGCTGGTATATCCCACTGTAATTAATGCACTGTAATTTTTGGTGGTGCAGCTGGGTTCACCAAAGAAAGACAATGAAGGGAAATAGGGGTGTCCAGGAAGCTGCCAGAGGAGGATGCCAAGTGACAGCAGGGAGACGGTTTCCTCCAAGATCATGAGCAGATGAGGGAAGACGGGAGGTGAGGAGAAGACATGAAACTCAATAGATGCAGGCATGGCCAATGGGTTGCCTTTGGGCTAAGCTCCGGGATTTTATTAGAAGCGCTTCTGCTGCTGCTGCTGTTGAAAGCCGTAAGTAGGCAATGCTGGGACCAAAACCCAGGACCCAGCTCTTTCCCTCCACGTGTATTCTGCCACCCACTAAGCATTATTTTTCATCTCAGTCTTGGTGTGTAGTTCCTTGTTTCTCACTAGGGCCTTTGGCTGCACTGTCTTTACAGAAACCTGTCTTTTAGGGCCTGATTGGCAGGTCTGTGGGGTCCTGCCCTGGGCAAGCACTGGCTGGGGGGGAAATGTGGCAGCATGAATTCAGGACAGCTCTTGAGCTGGGAGCCAAGACAGCATGGCTCCCAGCTGGGAGTCACAGCACCTGTGGGAGACAGCGTGTCAGGTCCCCTGGGACAGGGATCCCTGCAAGGCACCAAGGGCCTTACTTCCCCGATTCTGTCAACACTAAAGTGTCACAATTTTCAAGTCAAATCAAGGATCTGTGTGGATGTTAGTCTCCTTTGAGACACTGGCTTTTCAGAAAAAATACCTGTACAACCTCACCGGTGGAGTCATTCAGTTAAAAGCCACATAAGAATGTCATTATTCTGTCCCCCTGCTCCATCCTGGACTGTCCTATGTGGCAGACTGGTGGAAGACAGTTGCACAAGTCCCATATGCCTCCAGCTTTCTAACAAAGCTTTTGCTGGAGACCCAGTGCATTTCCTCATTGCAGCGTTCAGGAGACTTTTGCATCCCATCACTGCAGACAATTTCTGGAGCTGGGATAAAAATATCTGAGCAGTCCTTGGAAGAGGGATGTGAAACCACATCTCTCTTCTCCCAGTTCTCTGACTGCTGGCAATTGCCACATAAATTTTCTCCAAATTAGGAGTGCCTCTGTGAAGATCTCCTGAGCAATAAAACCAGTTGAGCTTGGTTAAAGACTTTTGAAGACCAACATGCTTTCAAGCTCAGCATAATCTCTCATTATAAACACTAGTAAGTTTTATGCAAATTGCCATGCTACCAAAATGCTTAAGGTATGAAAGAAGATTTAAACAATACCCATGGAGGACTTAGCTGCGCTGTTATTCCTCCTTCCATCATCTGAAAAGGTTCTGCTTGGCGATATATGTCATCTTAAAAAGATGCTTTATTCGACGCCTGGCATCTTTTCCCAGAGACACCTGCATGCCCTCCCTGTAAAACAATTATTCTCCTATGCGCTAATGTGTTCAACTAAAATCTTGGGCTCAGTCTTTGGGAAAAGCTCAGTATGGAGCTCATTGTGATGTGGCTAGGGCCAGGGATGGGGTTATCTTTGTCCTCCTCTAACTGGCCAGCTCACAGGCATGGGACCTGCAGGTCTCTCCACTCAGCAGCAGAGCTAAGTTCCCTGCTGGGTGCCAGACCGGCTGTTGCTCTCACCTCTGTCTGCAGCACATAGGGAAATGATAGTTTCTTCTTCCTATCTTTATACTCTGTTTATATATCTTTCCTGATGGCATTACCACAGGTCTGAGTGTCCATCATGCTTGGCATCTCCTAGAAATGTTAGGATGCGTCTGCCCATGACACCTCTGATCAATCAGCACTCGGTTGCAGGTCTCAGCAAATTTGGGCTCCTGAATGTCTGTCTAGAGGAAGGCTGGGTAACACTGCACTGTGTTTCACATTGCAGGCACCCCTCTTTCTCTGACAGGGCTGGGGATGGTACTGTGGGCATAGGCTGCTGGAAAAGGTGCACTCGTATTGGGGTGGGACGCCATCCCCTGAGCTGTCATACTGGCACCAGGACAGAGGTATAGTCAGGTCATGTTATTCACAGGGCTCACTTGAAGCAAATGTTGCAGTTGCGCCTGTGCATATGCATGCAGCAGCACAGAGCAAAACATTTCTGCTGCTTCATTAAGAGATACAGCTAGATGCAGACAATTCACTGTCATCTGGGCTATCCGAGTTTGAATCATCACCTACTTATTTGTATAAGGCCTCTTTTTCCACATGCTGTTAAAAAAAGCAAGAACGAACAGCCTAATGCTTGACGTCTGGTTTTGCCCTGGTATATCTTAGGAATTCTTTACTCTTCACCATCACCCATAAAACATTGGGCGAGTTGGGTGTAGGATGACCATCCAAAGGACCATCTCCCAAGAAACCTACTTCCGCCTTTCTTCCCTGACCCCACATACATCCTACTTAGTTCATTCCCAAAATTGCTGCAAAACACAGGGTAAATGCCATTTTGAAATGTCAAACCTTTGCGTTCTCATCTCCTCAAGGAAACAGGCAACAAATCTCCTCCTGTGGGAAGTTGTCCCTAAGCAGGTGCTTGCTACAGGGCAGGAGGAGAGGTTTGCAGGCTGAGAAAGTTGCCTTTGGGCTGGTCACAGCAAAACACACACTTCAGCTCAGCGAGGAGCTGAACAGGAGAAACTCCCATTTCAGACAAAAAACCAAGTTGCCTCCAGACTAGGTTACCCCTCCAGACCAGAGGCACAAGGAACACCAGAAGACTCAGGCTATGATGTAGCATAACTTTAATGAGGAGAAGGAGAATAAACCAATTCAGAGCATGAGAAGTGCATTTCCAGCGCTCAGTAAAGAAATGGATAAACCCCACTCCAGTACAAGCTCCAAAGTTTTCCTCTGCCCCACCACCTCATGACTATCATCTTCTGTCTACAAGCCACTATAAGCATTTTCACCCAGCCAGTAGCAAATGCTGTGTAAAACTGTACAGTGTGACACCTATGTGGAAATATAAAGTAAGGCTTAGCAAGAAAAAGGTATACAGAGGCATGGTCTTGAGTGACAAGCTCGCATGGTTCCCTTACTCCTGGGGGAACTGCAGGTGCCCCCCACAGCTGGGAAACTCATGGGCATTTCCTTAGTCCTCTTCCCCAGTCTTGGTCCTGCGCTTTGTTTTTCCTTCCCAACGCAGATGCTCTGCTGGCATCAGCTGGAGGAGGTGACCACTGGGGACACCCCTACAGCCTGCTACCCAAGCACAGCAGTCCCACCTTCCCCAGCCCCCGGGGACCACTGGAGGCCACAGGGACCCCACAGCACCGGAGGTAGCTCCCGACCGCCGCCGACGCTGTGGACCCCACCGTCGTGTTTTGCGGGTAGGAGCTGAGGATGGGCCCGGGCAGGGTGACCACAACGGTGGGGGGCTGGATGACAGCAGTGGAGTCCCCGCAGCGGCGGAAGCAGGGCTGGTTGCAGCTGGTGGCCAGCGGACGGGGACTGCAGGAGGAGGGCAGACACAGGTCATAGCAGGACATCGCTCCGTGAGGACGTACACCTGAAAGCCAGAGCCAGGGTGTAAATGCAAGGCAGAGCCTGGTCCATTCCTGCTGAGATCTTATTTAGCAGCTTCCATAATAAGTGGTGTGGGAGAGATAGCTAGAGGGTGAGTTTGGTTGGTTTAGAAACCCCAAAGGAAGACTTTCCAAATGGGCAGGAGTTGGCTTCCCCCTTCCCTCACCCCATAAGCCGCTCAGGAGAAAGTCTGGTTTGAGCTGCAAGTCTGGGGAAGCTGGAGGCATGAAATACTGAAAACACCAAGAGCAGACCTACTTCTGAATGCAGCCTGCCCTCCAGCTAATGGCAAGCCTTCAGCAAGCGAAACACTCACTGAGACACATCTAGTTGTAGCAAAACCCACTTAAATTAATACAATGTGAGCAAGCTAGACTTAATGTGAGCTGAGCTATCCCACCCCAAAATACAAGGGACCTCAGCTGCACTTCTGCAAACAGGAACACATCAATCCCTGCAACCCGGGAACGTGCTATTCTTTTCTTTTTCTTCAGCAAGTAAAACTGTGCAGGATGCACCCAGCTATGCAGTTATGGACCTTGCAAGCCCTGCATCCCACAACCCTTCGCACTTTGAACCACAACTCCTCATTTTGCAGCAAAAATAAACCCTTCCCCAACATCCTCCATATGCAGGAGGGAGTCAGGTAACTAACCTTGTACTCTTGTGTAAGACCAGGCACAAGACACTGGTGAAAGCAATAGCTCAGTAGGGAAGAAGGAGACAGAGCCTGTCTCAACTTACCCAGGCAGCAGAGGCAGCAGCAGTGGCTGAGAGCAGATGGTGGGGCCAGGTGCCCCGTCGGGGTTTTATAGGGTGCTCCAGCCCCTGGGGGAGCAGGTGCATACCTTCCACCTGAAACGCCCCAACAACCATCAGTTTTCTCCTGGAAAGCTCCCCCGGCTGATTAAACAGTTCCCTCTTTCATCTGTCATGTTTTGCTTCCATTTAATATTGAGTAAGATTGAAATGATTCAGGCTACGGGCATTAATTACCGTGCTTCCTAAGGCCATAGTACATTTTAGGTCTTACGCCATGAGGCAGGAGAGTGTTTCAGCAGAATTTAGGGCAGGCGCATCACTCCCCACCTTCCTCTGAGCACAACCAATTCAGCTCCCCAGTGCACCTGAGGTGAGCTCAGGGGTTTAGGCTGAACATGAGAAACACACATCTGAAGGTAAACCCTGCGACGGCGGTCACATTGATGGCAGGAAAACCAAGGGGGGCTGCAGGGGTGAAGGCGCTGGGGGACCATGCACGGCTGGGAGAAAAATGCCAGAGGGACATTTCTCCTGCCCCATCTGCCCAGGTGCTAAAGACGTAGACGCAGGGACTTGAGCTAGCCCAGCATGACCAAATTATTATGCTTTTGGATTCGCTTAGAGGATTTTGCCTTTTTTTGATTTTATTCCTCATGTCTGGGGTATGAATTCTGCTTGGACAGTACATCAAATTTTAAAAGCAAAGTAACCATGGGCTCTGGAGTCCACTCCTTGAAGGTGACACAGACTAAAACTTACTAATTTTGCACAGTGAGCTGACTTCCGAGTCCAAAAGCCTTTCCATCCTGCTCTTTGGATATGCTAACAGCAGTGAGACAGAAGTTCACAGCTATTCTTCCTTGTGATGGAGTGACATCGTCAAGACATTTTTAATTACAGGCTGCGGCATGACACCAGATTGCTCTGCTGAAAGCCTGTTAGCTGCTAAACAGCCAGGGAGTCGCAAAAATACCGACCTGCACTTAAACATGAATCACCTGCACATTGGGGAGACGGAGTTGCTGACATGGTCCCAAGCAGGGGAATGAGCCATCAGGCTCTAGGGGCAAAGAAAGTTTGAAGAAGACTTTTCATTTCATGCCAGCAAGAGCCCAGATGAACGCACAAACATCTTCTGCCCTGGAATAAACTATGGTCGTAGCAGGGCACATGTGCTATGCGTGTGTGGAGCTGGGAGCTGTCAGCATTACTGTTAAAGATATGCTTTGTAGAATTTCTGGGGTTACTTTAGTTCCTAGGGTGACTTGGCCTTGTAGAGGCACTGTTGATAGCACTGAACTGTCCCTAATGACTCCTTCCTGCCCTGCCTGCAAGGGAAAAAAAGCCTTTCAGAGGGGCTGGGGTCAAGCCCAGCTATTTTTAACATAATTCTGGAAGGAGAAAGAGGGAATCAGCTTTTCCAAGGTGCAGCAGAGGACACGTGCTTCAGCCAGAAGCAACCTTCCAGCCTGCTGGAGTAAGGTAGGAGGCTGTGGGTTCATCACAACCTCCTAAGTGGTAATTTGGTGAGCAGGAAAAGATGAGACTTTGTTTTAAGCTTTACTTTTCTCTTTCTTGCACCACTCTTGAAGAACAAAATCATGCCACTGGTGCACCTGGGACCCACAGCCTGAGAATTAAACTCTTCTTCACCAGTCAGGGTTTCTTCCCCTTCACTAATCATCTTCTATCTTTTTTTTTTGGTGCCTCTGTGCTCTCACATGATCCCAGAGAAAACAGCCCTTCCTGAGGGACTCTCTTCTAGGTTTACAGACACAGGCAAAGATCTTCTGATTTTCAGCCTCTCTGTGTGTTTCAGTTTTGCAACCCAGTTTAAGTGCTTGAGGTTCTGCTCACGTTGAAGCATTGCGTCCCAGAATAATATCCACGGATGCACAGGAGCAATTAGAGACGGCATGTCACTGAATGTGAGTGGATCTGTGTCCTGAAACAAGTCCTTTGCCTGGAGAAGGGGACAAGAGAAACAAAAGGCGTGTGTCAGGAAGTTAAAATAATCAGATTTGTGTAATGAATGAGATTAAAACAAAGGAAAAGCATATGGGAAAGAGCTCTTCCTCCAAATGCAGGTATTTGGGAGAAAGACAAGGACTGGATTTTCCAACCTATATTCATTTTGGGGAACAAGCACTTTCTACTTAAGACATGGCTTTCTCTGAAGGAACAACAAATCCGAGAAAATCCAAGATGTGTGGCCATCTAAGCCTTGGTTCTTCCTGCAGATAAGGGCACAAGGAGAAACATGGCCCTGGACCAACACTTACTGTGTTTCCCTTTGCATCACCAGCCCCAGCAGCACTTTGCAACTCCAGTTGCACTGTTCTGCATTTTTATTTCCAACAACCCAGGGGCTAGATGCCTCTGAGACCAGCTGGAGGGTGGAAGCCTGCCCTGGCCCCAAAATTTCTTCTGAAAGCCAAAGGCAAAGGCACATTTTTGAGCAGCAGCAGACCCACTGCATCCCATCTCCAAAGAACACCTGCATCCAGCGCTCTCACCCAGGGCTTGCCCCAGGCCCACACCTGACCTGACAGCAGTATGACATGTAGGGACCACTCCCAGGCAGCTGATGGGCAAGCGGAACACCCCAGAGCCAGGAGGCAGCATCCTGAGGCAGACAGACCCAGCCGGGCAGCTGCCCCTCCACTGCAGCTGCAGAGCATCCTTGGCTGCCTGTGTGCTTGCTGGGGCAGACTTGGGGGTGCTTCAGGGCCACTGTGTGCAGCCCTGGGAGCAGAGCCCGGCCAGTGCCGCTGGGGAGAGAGCCAGGCTCCGGCTGCCATGTGCCGCCCCGGGGCTGCAGATGATCCAGTTTCATGCCGCCACATGTCCCCTATAATTGTCAGGTCCCTGGGTGGGCTGATGTTCCACGGCGTCACCAAGGCTGGCACATCCCCCCCAGGAGGCCTCGTCACCACACACCAGGGCAGAGGCAGGCATGTGCTGGTGTGGACACAGTCTCCATTTTCAAGCTGGTGTTCCTCCAGGGCTCTAACCCCTGTGCACCAAAACCCATGCCTTTTCCACAAGAAATCCTCTGCATCCTTCTTGCAGGGTGCCTGGCTGTTCAGGCACAGATTACCCCTTTGCCAGGACAGCAGAGCTGGCCAAGCACCACAGTGTCCCATGGCAGCAGGAAGGGACAGGGCTGGTGTTTCCCTGCAGCCCGATCACCATTTCTGGATCAGGAGAGGGAAGCAGCTCCCAGGTGGTTCCCAGGGGCATCTCCCCAAGGTGCGGGAAGGAAATACGGCCCCAGGGAAGGTCAAAAAGCCAGTGCAGGGCTTTCAGCGTGGGCAGCTAAGCCTGAGTGTCCTTGCCTTGCCTCCAAGCCACAGCATTGCTTGGCCACATCCTCATCCACAGAACAGAGGAGCGGGAGCAGGGAAGACAACTGAAAGGCTGGCACAACGTGTTTCCCCAGCTGCATCAAAGCACAGACATGCTCTGAGAAATGCAAGTCTTCCCTCTCTGCAAGATCACAATTTCAGCAGTCAAAAACCTCCCAGCAGGCAGGTCTTTTTACCTCTTTCCTCTTCATCTTGCAGTAGTTCACCCTCTCCTCTCCCCAGGAATCATAGAATCATAGAATTGGAGAATGGTTTGGGTTGGAAGGGGCCATTAAAGATCATCTTGTTCCAATCCCCCAGCCATGGGAGCCTCCACTGCAAGCACTGCTGCAGACACAGGAGGGAACTTCCACTACACTGCAGCTCTGCCGTCCTCGAGAAAGCACCTCTAGGACATGGCGATGTCTCAGCAAGGCACAGCTTTGTCCAGGTTGGCTTTTGGCTCCCACTGGCGTGACAGGGATGCCCAGGGCTTCTGTATGAGATGCAGAAAGGAATAAATTGGTTGACAGAGCAGAAGAGGAAAAAAGCAGTGCCCAAGCTCAGGGTGTGCCCGCATTGCTGCCTGGCCAGCACATTGCTGACCTTCCGTGCCCATGGTTTGGTGCTTTGCCTCCTGGAGAGTACATAGTTGGCTGGCAAGAGGGCTCAGGGAATGGCGCACAGTACCCTGCTCCTGCACAGGAGCATGGGGCCCAGCACATTGCACAGAAGGGCAACGCAGGTCCCTGAGCAACAGGGAGCAGGTTTGGCAGGTGGGAACAGGGATCCAGAGGCAGACGTGTATTTAACATGAACAATCAAAACAGAGAGAGGCAAAGGGAAGCTGGCCATACTGGGGGCGGAAAGGCTCGTACTGCTTGGGGAAAACCCAGAGTCGCAACAATAGTGGGTTTTGAACCCACACATGCAGACCACGACGTATTAGAAGTCTATCACCTTCCCCCCTCAGCCCCCTCAGCACCTTCTGTTCCCATTGTTTTGGGGAATGTTTTTCCCCTTTTTGGCCAAAGGCTGCAAAGCTGCGACTGGTCCTTTCAGGTGTCCTCTGGGGAGCCAGGCTGGGCAGGCAGAGCCTTGGCAGCCCATCTGCCTGGCCATGGCAGCCAGCTACCCATCAGCCTGGTGCAGGGCAGCAAGCAGGTATTTGCGATTCATTTGCCCCCTCCATGCTCCCTTCAGTCCTTGTATTCAGAGGATGACAAAGGGCAGGGTGGCATTTATTTTTGACAAAAAATACTGTGTGTCCCAGGCTTTGTTGCAGGTCTCCATCACATCACCATCACCCATCCACCCTCCCTCAACATACGTCCAGAGGGTTTTCCTGCTGGATTCAGCAGCAGTTGTGCAAATTAATGTGGAAGATGGTGGGGGTCTAGCCAGCATACCTCTTTATTTCCCAAATCCCTTGGGGTCTGGAGATAGTTTGGGTCATCTCTCCAGTGTGAGCTGCCCAGGGAAAGGGGTCAGAAGGAAACTCTTTTGACCAAACGGGGCTGGTGGGACTGAGGGGTTGGGGAGGCTCCAGCAGGGCAGAAACTGCCAGCAGAGCCCCCTGCTTGAGGCAGGGAGGAAAAACAGCCCGTAGGCCCAGACACCACTGTTTCAACTGTTTATTAGACTGACACTTTAATCAGCTGAGCCATGGTGCCCACCTGCTCTCAGGTGTGAGGTGCCCCCCAACACATCTGACCCTCTGCCTATGCTCTCCCCCCATGCCCCCCACCGCTGCCACAGGTCTGGGGTACCCCAGCCCCCAAATACTTCTCTATCTGCCACTGGGAGCACCCTCATTGCTGACTGACCCAGGCCCCTGGCACAGGGAGCCCAACACCTACCCTACCAGCACCAGCTGGGTTTTGAGGCCCCAGCCGCCGCAGGCTGCCCCCTTCCCCTTTCCCCGGCAGAGCCCTGCCAGCTGCCCTCAGTCCCCGTACTGCCCCGAGGTGACTGCATCTGTCTCGGCTCTCTGTCTGGCTGCTAATGCCAGCATCCTGAGGGTCCCCGTGATATCACCCATCTGCCCGGCTCACCCATGAGTGCACAAGACCAACCCAAACAATCTCAGTGCAGCCTCTGAGGGCTCAGGCACCCCCAAAGTCTTCAGTTTTTTGAGAGGTGCATGATACTCACTGAGGGACAAAGTGGCCAGGAGTAACTCCCTGGTGCAGCAAGTGCTGGTGACATCCAATGCTCACCCAGCTCCATTTATCTCCTCCTGGCCTGGCTCAACCCCAGCACTGGGAAGGGGACCTGGGTGGGGGACCAACCCCTGCTCAGCCGTTGCCACCCAGCAGGGAGGCTAAAACGCCAAGGATGAAACACAGCTCCATAGCACCTTCCAGCCATTCCAGCTGCCAAAGGTGGACCTCCACTGGGGAGGAGGTCCCCAGCCCCCAGTATCAGCAGCTCCTGGGTGCAGGGAAGTCCGTGCTCTCCCTTGTACCTGTGCTGGCACACAGGCAGGGCTGGGGCAGGGACCCCATGGGGCTGTGGGGGACAGGAGCTCTCCTGGGGCACAGTCCCACATCCTGGCTTGTTGGTCTAGGGCTATGATTTTTTGCTTAGGGGTGTGTGAGGTCACAGGTTCAACTCTTGGACAAGCCCTCATTTTAGACACCCACTGCCCTGCTCTGGTTTTTTTGGGGACGCAAAAGGACATAAAGATGCTGGGGGCTGAACCCAGGGCCTCCTACATGCAAAGCAAGCGCTCTCCCACTGAGCATGGGCAAGAGTGGGGGCCTGGCCCACTCCCCTCACACCCCACGGCTGCCCCTCTGAAGCTCTACGCCCAGGGCCCTGACCCCAGAAACAGACCCTCGGGGCACACGCTGCTGGCGGTACCCGCTCTGCTATACCATGCCCACTGCTGCTTCCAACTGCCCTTTCCCACCTCTTCCTCCATCTACTTCCCTCCCCAAGCACCCAGCAGCATCTCGCTGATGGCTCTTAGAGGTCCATCCTGCCCACAGGGACATGCCGGTTAGGACATGGGATCGACCCCACTGTTCTGCGCACCTCTGCCCTTGCTGTGCCCTGGTTATGCCATGGTCCCTCGTGCCGCTGGGGAAGGTGGCTGCCCCCAAAAGGATGGCTTGGCCAAGAGTTGAACCCAGGACCTATCACACTCAGAGGGAGAATCATACCCCTAGACCAATGTGCTGGTATGCTGCAATTGATTACACCCCCAGTCACTGGTGCCCACACAGCTGAGGCTGTGTGTGGCTCTTGGCACACTCTAGGAGCAAGGAGGTCCTTCTTGACATCCCTGGTCCATGGAGCCAGAAGCTGGAGGTGAATGCAGGATGTTAGTACCCAGAATGTCCAATTCCCACTGCCTCCGGAGGATTTCCTCCTCAAAACCTCTTCCCTGGCCCTTGCAGTGGTTAAAATGACTGGTGCTTTGCAGCATCATTTCTGCCTTCCATGGGGCATCCCACAAAACCAATGTCCCCCTCCTACCTGGCTTTCTCATTACTCCCAGAAAATCCCAGT
>VXBH01001399.1:204050-231321 GCA_013400035.1 Rynchops niger | reverse complement strand
AACTCTGAAGATTCTGTGATATTATGCTCTCAGAGCTCATTGGAGACACATGCGTAGCCAAGAATACGTTAAGCCATGAAGAAGTAACTAGGAAGTTGAGGAGAATGTTTACTTAGTTATTGTCATGGGTTTAAAAGTCAAAACACTGAGAAGAAGTGATATGTCATTGACAGAGATACTATGGATCTGGCTTTAAAAAGAAGGTTTGGAAGTATTCACAATTTTAGGTTCTACTTTGAATAGAGAGATGATGAGATAGTCATAATTAACAGAGAGAATGCAAGAGATTGCCAGACCAAAAAAAAGCTTTGGGAGACCTGTGAAAGTGGGAGCTGATAATTTCTGTGTTCGGGCAAGATAGACGTGGAAGTAAGGAAAGGAATTATTTACATGCATTTAGCTTCAACGGTTGATGTAACATGAGCACAGTATGAACAGGAAGCATTTCTGCTCAGGATCAAAGCCCTGGTTACCTTCTACTGCAAATGCTGAGTGTCAGGGTGCTGTTTTTAAGAAATGAACCAATACTCCAGAAACATCTGTGCTCAAACTCTGGACCTCCAGTTTTAAGCAAATGAACCTTATAGAGTTTTACATCTGGGTGCAAATGACCTGTGGAACTTTCTGGATTTCAGGAGTAGCTCCTCATTCAGTACAGGAGGCAGCAATGAGAACAATACCCTAACATCAGATTTCTAACTTGAAAATAGCTTGGTTAAACAGCAACTGAAGATATCTGTGAAGTGACTAGTTGCTATTCCTGGAAAGGGAGGAAGAGGGAAGAAGTACTCTATTAGTATAATACTGCCTATCAAGAATTTGACTGCATTCCCCATGCTAATGATCCAGACTGAAACTGTTTAAACAAATTCCATTTTATATCTAAAATGAAAATGACAGAACGTACCTTTACTCTATCTGTCCGGTTATTGAAAAGGCCAATGCGTCGGATGGTATTGAGGATTGGATCATTGCTATCGTCAATCATGTTGTGGGTGGTCACTGGAGGCAGACAGTGTCGCTAAAGAGAGAAAAGGCAATTCATAAGCCAGACAAAACTGTTGGCAAAGAGTCCTGCTACCATTTTCTAAGGTTAATGGAAGACAGTGGAAGATTTTGTCATCGATGTGGACAAGTTTTTAGCCTTGCATTTTAAGGCAAGAAAGGAAAGCTATGTTCATATAACGTTGTCTTCTATATAACTAAGGCCACAAGTGAGACCATAAAATCTGTCACACGACTTGTTTCATTTACCTCAATATAAATGTATTTGTACTAACTTTTAGAAAGGCCCACCATTTAATTTTAAAGGTTTTTAGTCAATATGTTATGTCTCCTTAAGAGACTGATTTTATATATTTAATAAAAATGGAAGAATCTGGGCTTCAGGAACAATGCCAAGTTCACACTTAGTGCAGAAGAAAAGAATTAGGAATTTTGGGGTCCTGCATGCGACTGGGGGAATATCCATGAATTCCCCAAGATAATTTGTTTGGGCCATACTCTCATTAAAAACAATCACAGCTGATCTTTAAAGGTTACTGCTGAGAAGTATATTTCCTGAAAACTTTTTCCATACATGCATATCACTATGTCATACACAGTCCTTGTACACAGTCAGATTTATCATTTATACTAGATGTTTGTGTAAATAATACATTTTCTGACCTGAGTTGAAAAGATGGCTCTTTTCATAATGGTTATATCATCTCGGTCGAGAATCTTGTTCAAGTCTGGAATTTCTCCTCTGCAGAGGCAACACAGAGCCTATTTTAACAAACGCCTTATTATCAGTTGTATAAAGAAAAGGAAGAAATGTCAAACAAGGTCTGAACTGAAGTCTGCTGATGTCAACATGAATCTTTCCTTTGTTTTCATGGCCCTTCTATATTCCCTACATTTTGTTCTCCCATGAACTTGCTGACCTTCCAACTGTCTTCCAAAATAACAAAAGAATTATTTTTTTCTGTTTTCTAGACACCCATTGTTTTTGCTGACGTTCCAGTCCTCTCCTCTATGCTTTGGGTCATTCACTTCCAACTGTCTTTTGAAAGCCACTAATAAATATTAGTTTTTCTCTGGTGCTTTTTTAAGCTGAGGTAGAGAATTTTTGACAGTGACTAAGCCTTTGTGGTTTTTTTCTCTGTGATTTGCCTATTGAACAAGGAACCTTGAGGGTCCCATATCCTTCTGTGCCCTTCCTATGCATGTCAAAAGTTCTTACACAAAAAGTATAAGCACAAAAACACCACAGGAAAGCCAGCTGAATATGTGGCTCTGCAAGGCAGAGCAAAGTAACATATAGACTCACCTTAGCAGGGCATTGTAGAGTTTCTTTCCAAACTTTTCTTTCACAGATTGTGCAGTGTCCCTAGGAAAATAAATAAATAAATGTATAAAACCAGGAGAATCCAGGACAAAGACAGAATAAAAGAGATTCCTGCTGTTGGAAATTAAATTGTGCTTTCATGTGTACTGATGGAATCAAGAATGCAGCAGCAGACAAAGGTCTGGTTCTCAAAACTCTTTTATTCAGAAGCGGACATACTGATGGATTTCAGGACAACTGAGGATTTGACCTGCATCCAAAGATGAATGCACTGTGAAAACCAGGAGCAGACCTCACTAGTGATTACTTCTAATATTTTGCTCTGATCAGTAGACCAAACTTTCATCTAAGCTATGTCAAAGAGAGCATACATATATGATTCTGTGACTCTGCACAGAGAAGCATGCTCATTAATGTTGGACACTAATCAAGATTGAGAGGTCTCCAATTTAAGCCAACCTAGTAGAAAGATCTAAGTTAAAAGAGTTAAACAAATAGGTTTTTAAAAGCAAGCTTCTCCCATCACTTTCTGCCCTATTTTCTAACTCAAAGACTTTTGAAAACAAGTGTTAGACTAAAAGGTAGTTTGCCATAAATCAGTTTGCAAACCAAAAAACTTCCTGGAAACCTCAGGCCATGTTTTAAGCTAATAATAAAGCCTGTGCCAGACAAATATTATATTTTATCTAAGAAAGAACTCCAGTGAACAACTCTTCTAAACACAGAGAGACATCTCTATTATCCTGCCCCTAGCTGAAATAAGTTGAAAGTACAGCTGGAAGTGCTGTTGTCAAAACAGCAAATGCACTCTCAATTTGAGTAAACCACCCACTTCACGGAACTTTTCCTACCTTCCTGATTTCTAAGAATTATACTTTGGGCTAAGACAAAACTTGTTAAGTGAAATCCTAAACTTTACAAGGCTGAGAATCCACATACCTGTTAATTGCTCTCTCCCAACTCACACAGACACAACAGTGGGTTAGTTAACTTTGGATGAGTTGCAAAGCAGCTAAATGTTAAACCAAATCCCAGCAAGCTAGTCCCCTAATGAACATATTTTCATAGACTCGTGCCATGAACCATATCCAAAACTTTACCCAGACAGGATAGACCACTTTTTCAGAAGCAGAGGAAACAAGGGATTTTATATCCCTGATCAGCCATCGTCTATTCCTTTATAAGTGCCAACGTCTTCTTGTATTTAATTTCTGTGGCATCCTTAAAATAATCTAATACTATTATGTAATATTGATATCAGGTGGCTTTTCCAGGAGCTCCAGATTATGATAATGCTGCATATGATGATGCAGAGAGTCTTTTGATTTTCACAGAGCACAGTGGGAAGTATAGCTGTAAACAGCATTTTTTGCATGATTTCACATCTTCAGGTTTACCTTTACTGTTACTATTGTGCCTGCATTACTGAGTACCAGAGAAATAACCGTGTAGCAGAGATACAACAGAGATACAACTGCACTCACATTATTTTCCTATAGTTCTTGCGTACACAGTTCTCATTAAAAACTCTGGCTATGTTACCTTGCTTTAGCCATCTACAGTTTAAGATAGTTGTGCAGATCCTCCACACATCCGCAGAGGGTGACAGTCCATTTCAGAGGATGATTCCCTTCACTTATCTCTTCCTGAAGTGGTATAGGATGAAACATCATTTGGAGTGAACCATCACGCTCCACTGGCAGTGAAGGCATCTCAGAAGGAAGCCAGAGTTGGACAATTAATTCCAACTTCTATATTTGTGGTACCTGTTTCCAGAATGGTAACCAGGTAGAATGTGTCCTTTAAGTCCCATGAAGTTGCCTTGTGGTGACTCCAGGGATAATCTAGAGAGTAGACAGATTTCTCATATCTGTCTCCTTTTCTAGATATGGCGAAAGCTAAATTATTTCAATGATCCTTGTTAAACTGTTTCTGTCACTGTTTTTGTGCAGGTTTAGTATCTGTTCATCAAAGACTTCAACTTGATTACTGATAGCCAGAAACTGAGCCAGAGATCATCTGCTTGGAGGCAGTTAATGAGATAACAACAAAAACAGTATCCTTCTCTTACAGAGTACTTTTCACCTACGGATCTCTGAGTCGTTTAGATTTCTATCATTTTATAAATATAGAACCGGCATCACAAAGAGGTTAAACAGAGCGAGACACAGGCATGAAAGCAGAAGATAGGTCTTGTGGGTTTTAGTCCCTTAGCCTTAAGACCAGCTTCCTTACTTCTGCAGTAGAGTTTAACCGCTCTTGCCACCTGATAAGGTGCACATTTCCATTTCCCTGCTTAGATAATTAACATGTAAATACATTGAGTGAAATGGCATTTTTCACTTTTTTAAACAAAAATCATCCTTGATAACCCACCACTGATTTTCTTTATGAATTTCAACCTTCAGTTTTGCCACATCTCTCAGCTTAGAAGTACCTCACAACACGTGCCTTTTCCTATGTAGAATCACATAGCAGGTAAAGATTAAGTCTGCCCCTGCTTTGCTTTTTTGTTTGGGAAGTTGTAATATTAAAACTGTTAAACTGAGAAGGGCTGTGACAATTTTCCCTTTATAACTCTAAGTTTCACTGCCTGGATATGGCCATTGCTTATTGTAGGCTATATAGAAAATGACACACATTTTTTATCAACTGTTATTCTGCTGGAGTAGACAGTACAAATTTCCATATTTCTAAATAAAGGAAGGCGTATATTTAATTTCTTTTTCCCACTGGTGGCAGAGAAGCTCACTCTGATAAATTAGCAGGTGGTCCTTATTTTGTGGAAGGTCAATGGTATATCCAATCAGAAACAGTCAGAAGACATCCAGAACACCAAATTTTCTAGAACCTTTGACTTTGCCACTGCAAAACAAGTACTATTTTCTAACTTGTTACAAAGAGTGGCAAGGCAGGTTTACTAAAAATAACCTAGGACAAAAAAAAGAGGAGCATTTGCCCATATTTATCACTCCCATCTCTGTCTTCACCACAAATATGTTCTAGTTACCCACAATCCTTGATTTTGCCAGAGCAAAAAGAAAGACCATTATTCTTCATCAGAAACTTTTGCATGTCCTTCAATTCACTGAACAAGGCCCTCAGTGAGAATGGCAATTACCAGAGTTGCTTCCGGACTGCTTGTCCTTTCAGGGTTTCCACATTGAAATTGTTTGTCTTTGCTGGCATGATGAAGAACACAACAACTGTAACATTAGTCTTATGAACCTACATGGACACAAGATGGAGAGAAAAAAAAATCTCACTACAAGGTATCACAGACGGTATGAATTAGTCACAGGAAAAGCCAATGCACTTTGGTTGTCCAGGAAGGCTCTAATCTTAGACCTCTCCCTTTAGCTCTGAAGTTTTTGTCAAGTCAGAGATATAGCTGAGGATAGATACAGGTAAACAGATGTCACCCAATTTCAGTTTGGGCAACAGAGATCTTCCTGACTTCTCATGGTTTAGAGGTTGTGGCATAGGATGTGCGCATAAAATGCAAAAAATAAAAATCCAACACACATTCTCTCGCATGACACAAACTTCATTGGCTCAAGGGAGTGCGCAGTTAGTTTACTAGCTAGGGTGAGGTATGCCCAGATATGGGGCAAGGGATTCCCTACAGCAGCAAGCAGAGCTACCTTCTGTACCAATAGTGCCCCAGAAGTATGGGCAGAAAGATGCACGATAGCAACCACTGTCTACTTGAACCCCCGACAAAGAACCTGCCAGATACACAAAAAGCTGTAAGTAACTTCTTGCTCATCTCTCACATCCGGATACTGCAAAGGCAAAAAAACATTGGCTGTAAAATATGTCCCTTTACTTATTGATAGTTTCACTTGCTGGTTTCTCCTGTGAGCTAACAAGATCCTGAGGGATACTTCACATGGAGCAGAACAACGTTGTAGCTCCTGTCAGCAACTATTTAAAGAAGAGCTAAGGGTGAACTCTGTTCAGAGCTGTAAAAATTAAATTATTTTGAATAGCCTCCATTTTAAACTTTGAACACACAAACATACTATGAGCATGCCTTTTCCCATCTCACAGGGAAACGTGTATTTTAAAATAAACTTAAGGTTCTTCCTTCTCTTCAAGGCAGGTTCAAAGTCCATCATGCTATGATCTCAGCGTGTATCAACAATCTGTTCCAACATACATATTCTATTTCCAAAATGTTAGTGAGGCTTTCAAGTAGCAAAGAAAAAGGATTCTATAAAATAAAATAATTCCATCAAATGCTATATATTTTTTAGGTTCAGGCACACCACTGGGAATCATTTAAGAAACATCATCATTCCCAGATTCACAAGTAGTACAGGTGTCCTGCTGTTCTCAATGGAATTACCTCTTGAAATAATTACTGAGCAAGTGTTCTTTGAACAGGTAATCAGATGATAGCATGCATGTCAGAACAGTAATGCAATAAAGCCAAGCTCAGCTTATGAAGAAGCAAGTCCCAGCACGCCGTTCTAGAGAGCTTTGGAAAACTAGCCTCAGTTTCCTTTGACTTTCCATCAGCCTAGCTTGTCACTGATGTCATATAAATCATTAGATACAATAAGAGATTGCTGTAATCATTGCTCAAGCAATTCTTTCCCTCCTATCACATAAGATTTTCCACATTATCAGCATTTATAGTTAATAGCTATGTAAATGCCACGAAAAGGGAGCTGACATTGCACAACATTGCCAAACAACTAAAGTCAGTTGTTTGCCAAAGTTGTAGAAGAAATACATAAGTTATGTGAGGTGACCTGTTGTGTGAGTGAATGGATTAAGTATTTCCAGAAATTCCACTGGACTTAGTGGTGTATCAATAGAAGGTGGCAGTAGAACAAGTGTACTTGGGACTTTAAAAATTAGTATTTCTTCAGCCCTGCTGACAATATAGTACCGAGATTTTTATCCACATTTTCCACATCATTTAAATGATAGAGCACAAAAGACAGAGTCTGGGACAACAGCCAATTGATCCTTGCTAGATGATTGAAAACTGATTAGCATTTTTTAAATTTTTTATTTTAAATGTATCGGTCTTTTGGACACACCTGGAGACATTTTCAGTGTCACCTCATTTGTGGGTAGTAAGTGCTCTGCTCTTTGATCATGACAAGGCCTATGACTTATCTTCATTAAAGTATTCCATAAATGCATTTATAAACGTTGCACTCATTTTGTACTTGAGGAAACAGAAGCATGGAGGAGTGAGTGGCTACCCCACGCTTATTCATCAGGCCACTGCCACACTGTGAATTTTAATGCAAGATTCCCATCCAATGTGATAATAGTACTCAAAGATTTAAAAGATCATGGTCAGGTCCTAATGAATGAAGGAATTTGCTTAAAAAGATATTTTAAAATTGCATCATTAAAGCATTATTTTTATTTGCCATCTAATATGTAAACCTTCAGGGTAAATTCTTGACTTATACTTTCAGTATTTTTCTCTAAAAACAAGGGAGGTAACTATGGATTAATTTCTTGAACTACGTAATTGATTATTTTTAAGCAGACTGAGATTGTTATATACTCTGATGATTCAGGGAGAGAGCTTTATGAAAACTCTGAATATTCCATTGTTATTTTCCTATAAATCAGAGTATGGCATGGAAATTCTTGCAGGTGACTTCCATAGTATGGTAAGTTTCAGCATAAGCTCTATGTTGTTCTACATTTGCAGAAGCTTTCTTACCCTCAGCAAAAAATTTAATCTTGATAAGGCTTCTAGAAACATATCAGCTCCTTTGTTGGAAAACTCATATCTCCCAGCAATGAAGAAAAATAAGGTGTTCTCAAGACTGAAGTCAAGGTGGCTGAAACCAAGCAAACAAATAGGCAAGCACAAAGTATTTCTCAAGATATAATCAAACAAAACACACAACAGCTTTCTACTCCTGAGGACTTTATTATCCCAAGAAAATAATGAAAGGGAGGCTTTTCTGCTGTTCTTTAAATTAAGATGACTATCTTAATCTGATAAACTGCATCTTGGGTAAATACTGAAAAAAATCAAGACCTTCTGCCTGCTCCCACAATCCGTTAAGCAGAGTTAGAACTGGTGTCTAATATTCCTTTAGCCTCTGACTGAGAAATCCCAAAGTATTTGAATAAGTTGGTAACATTTCACCTACTCTATGAAGTACTTGTTAGTCTTCCTGCTTTGGTTCTTGCTTTAAATAGCGTTGGACAACCATTGCTAATTTTTGAAAAGTAAAAGCATACCCATAGAAATGACCTCGAATGAACTCTTGGATCCTAGCCTTGTACATGGAATGCAAATTCTGAAACTCATGCATTGCTGAAAATTTCTTAATGTTCAAGCCATTTGGGGTGACAACATCTGGAAAAGCAGAGAAAAGGCAGAGGTAGACATCTTCAGAGTCAGAGAAATCTTTCAGGAAAGAACCAGCATGTCTTTCAGTCGTCGGTACGCGAACAGTCGATATACTGTTGTTACTCATGGATAGGGAACAGCACTGTCTAACACAATGGTCTCCACCAGCTTATGCTACAAAGCTATTGTATGTGGCACTCAACTGTCTATAGCATTGAAGTGGCTTTGCACCATTTTGACCTGTACTCAAGATTAGCATAGACCCTGTGAGGTCTTCTGATGCCCCTTTGTCCTGTCAAGACTTCAGTAATGTCTCCATTTAGCCATATACCTTTTGTGCAATATGCCCTTTACCTCTTTATTCTTGGTATCACTGTTGCTTGCTTTATCACTATAGATTGAAACTGTGCTGTACTATTGACTTGTTTACTGCATGGCACAAGAGAGGTCTGTTTTGTCAAGACTTCTGAGGATTTACCAGAAAAGGGACAATATAAGAACACTTTAAAAAGACGACCATTCAGCAATCTGTTGGATTTCTCCTAAAAATAGCCACAGAATAGTATGCTTTACACTTTTATGGCTGCTCTCCTCAAAGACTCCAAAGCATCTTACAATTAAAATTTGTTCATTTCCAGTATCTTCTAAGATAGAGTTATAGGATATACCATAGAGTTATAAGGATAGGCATAGCTCGTTCCAACCAACACCGAAATTCAGTCACTCTTCACCTTTCTGGTAGAGCACAGCAGTTGTTTAAAGGCTTGCCATAAATCTAGTTGAAGTAAATGAAAAGAATGTGATTTTCTTGTATTTGAGTTGGCTTATGAAAGCCATGTATGGAAATGAAAGAGGAGGCAGGTTCCTCAGCAGATGTATTTCCAGAAATACACTGGAAATCAGTAGACTTACACTAATTTATGATACCAAAGTATCTTCAAAGAAGTAAGAAGTGCTAATTATTAGAGGATATACTGGTGCCTGTTTCATACTTGTTCTCCTGAAAAGTGTCAACAGGTGTCTAGTAACCACAATCATTAACTGTAGTAATTTTAAAAGTTCTATGCATCATCCAAAGAACCTTCAATAAGATATCATTCCCTACCACACGTGGTTCATGCAAACAAAACGGCATCTCCTTTGATCTCAGTGCACATGGTTAACCCCCCCCCATACTGACGGGTTACTGATGGGAGGACAGTCTCTTGCTTGCCACTGATACAGGACTTGAACATTACTTCTATTGTGGTCTTTCAGCCAAGGATGCTTGACATTCAGGGTTTCCTGTCCCTTCCCCTAAAAGCACAGGTTTGTGTGTCTAGCGTTAAGCATCTGACCTAGTACAAAACCGTCTCTTATTTTTGGAGAGACTTAGGGAGACATTTTTAAAACATCTATGGCTCCTTTGGTTGATTACATATCAAGGTGATCTTAAAATAAGTATAAACGGTTCTCCATATGCTGTCCAGTGTACTTGCTTCACATTTTTCATGCAAATACTGTGGCCATTTTTAATTACTTTATTGAAATTTACATTCTACTTTAGCAGCATATGTATTTCTCTGCCAGGTAAATGATCACTGATTACTCTTTGTCTTGTAAAGCATTTTGAGACTCTTAAGGTTAAACAGCAGTACATAAAAATATAACCTTTATTAGTAACCATGCAATATCAAAAATTTTGATGGATCTGTCTTGAAATGCCACATTTCAAATTCAAGACCAGTCTTTACCAAGAAATCTTTACTTGTTAGGTACTTGGGATTTAGTTCTCAGTGACAAGAAAGGAGACTCTTGGTGGGCCTGACAAGAAAATTAGATACTCAAGGTTTTGACAAATATGGTTTGATAAATTATTGATCAAATAACAGCAGCAGCAAGTGAAATCAGTGTAATGCAAGAAGTCATTCTGACAGGTTTAGATTGGCAAATCAGCCTTTGTCCTGGTGCAAAAGCTCTTTATGCAATCACCTCTACTGAATTTTAAAGGGGCTTTTCCAAGTGATGAAATTTATAATTTAAATTATAATCCAAGTTTAACATTAATGAGAAGTAACAGACTGCTATACTTACCACATTTCCTCAGTTATTTTTAGTTAACAACTTTGTTACAAAGTTTACCTCCCAATAAATTCAAATGCAAACAAAAGTTAATTGTGCCAATTCTGCATCCCTCTTCTAAAATTTTAAAGCGCATTGAGAAGTGTACAAATCCTTTCAGTATTCACGTTCCTTTGCAGAATTCAGTCTTAATGATCTACTGAAAGATTGCTGACCTTTCTGAACAACCAATGTCTATGCTGATTTCTTAACTTCAGAGAGAATAAATAGTACGAGAATAGACTCCTACACAGTTTATTTGTGGCCTAAGATACAAAGAAACTATTCCCATCAGAACATATTTTTCCACTTATAATTGTCTCCTAGAATTCAGTGTACCAATTCCTGCAAATCGGATTTCTTTCTAGCTGCGTCAACATGAAGCACAATATGTCAATTTTTAACCCAAACATTAAATATATTTACTTGGTTTCTTCAAAGTTTCAAGAAAAATAAAAAAAATCTCAGGCCTGTGAATCTCTGTGCATGGAATTCTCTTCAGCTTCAACTGACGTTCTATCTGTGAGAGCAGTCTGCAGATTTTCTCTCCCAAATTAAACTGGATTCAGACTCATTTCAGTCTCCTAAAATCCCAAAACATAAACTATGATTTTCAAGAGTAGCTATTGTGGGGTGAAGCCTCATGCCAATATAAAACAGTTTCAAAAGCCTGACCTTCAGAGATCATGTGCTCTGCACCTGGTGAAAAACAAGACCTTTCAGAGCTATCCCAGATTAGATGACTGAACACCTAAATTACTTTTAAAACATGGCTGACATATTTAAAATAAAAAGGAAAAATCTCTTAAGTTCATCATCCTATTGACAATTTTTTGCAGTTTTTCCCCCATGATGCTTACCTGCAGATGGAGTATTGTGGCTTGTCCTTATAAAGCACTGTGCTGATTTAGAGAGAACCTTAAGGACACATCAAGCTGGGATCATGACTTTATTCAAACTCCATGCATGGAACACAACAAGATTTGTTGGTAAGTTCCATATTTTATTAGACTAATACAAAGGGGAAAATCAGACAAAGTGTTGGGCATGTATCTCAACTATATTTTCAAACTGTATAAGAAAATTTCTATAAGAAAATATTGTATCTATTAAACTTATCATGGTTAGGTCCTAAGGTTGTCATGGCCACAACCATACTGCTATTCCTAGCCGTGAGAGATACAGGGAAATAAACTGTAATGATTTACAGTTTGTTTTTTGCCTTCTCATCTCTTTCAATACTAAGTAAAGAAAAACAGCATTAGCACTGGAAATCAAAACTTATCTAACATTCTGTTTTGCATATGAAACTTTTTGCTACATTTTTAAAAGAATATATCCATCATCTCTAGCAAAGCAACAAACTTCACACTGTAAAAGCTGGTGAAATGAATTACAAAGATTGCAGCTTCTGCTTTCATCAGTTGACCTGAATATACTACCATAGACAAAACTCCTGAAAGCTGAGATGTCCTTGCAAAGAAAGTCTGATGTCCATGAAGTTAAACTAATGCTCTCCTGGAATGGTAGTTAAATGTTGAAAGTGGTGCTGAACTTGATTTCTTCTGGATTACATATGCTACTAGAATGTGTTTCAAGACATTATCTGCGCTTTTCTTTTGAAAATTGGTTATTCTCTGTAACGTAGCCAGACATACCCATGCATGTGTCCTTGTTCTTCATGTTTTTGTACCTGTCTCTGTTATTTTCATTCAGTCTGAGGAAATGTTGGTACTCAGAGAAAATATAATAAGAACAGAATTCAGGTCTTACCAGGATTCCTTTTAAGCATATGTTCTGCTTCTATAGCTGTTATCTGTGAGACTGTGGTGAACACATGGGCGCAATGTACAGATGCCCGTTCCATACAGTACCGATGGTAAATTTGTCTCTCTCCTGCTTCCTTGTCAATGTCAAACTGTTAAGTAATAAAACAAACAAAAAAAAAGACCTGTGTGATACGCTCATCAGACTTATTACCACAAAGAAAGTCACTTGTGTTAAGCTTGATTTCCCCAGGGAATAAGAATCATGTGATTATGCTGTTGGTTTCTCTTTCTGGTTTTTGAACTATTTTATCAACTTCAAAGAGTATGAAGGAGCAAGAGATGTCTCAGTTCCTGCATGTTTGTGAAAAAAAAAGTCAGCTCTGCATTGGAGGGAGACCTAGATTAACGATCCTGTGAAAGGTAAGGTACCATGCTACTTGGCAATATGTCATGCTACGTCTTGCCTGGGCTTGTTGAAAAACTTGGAGAGCAGGGAAGTCGCTGGTGACTGAGAGTACAGGAGAGAAAAGAAAAAAGGAATGGGGATAAGTAGAGAACCTGGGGACTGGGTAGAATGGTGGGAACCATGGGTAGACAGGAGAGAAATGGAATTGTGGTAGAGAGGTAGGATGTAAGAACTCAGTCACAAATCCTGAGGGAACAAAGAAAACAGAAAATGAGGTACTTTCTGATACTCAGAGATGTTCTTCCTCCAACTCCACCACTGTTTTTTGCTGCTCCTTTTACTTCAATTTGAATTCCTTTAATTTCTAGAGGCAGATGCAAGTTAAACTGCTAGGTAAGACCATCCCAAACACCAAAGTATTTCTAAATCACCTTTAAACCTTGCAGCTACCCCTTTTTTTTAGTGAGCTTACATTATCCTGATGGGAAGAAAATGCACAATACCCATTAAACCCACACTTAAGTGTTTGAATGTTTGCCAATGCCCACCGCAAAAGCACTACAATGTAGTCTAAAACAAAATAATGCTTATGGGGTGTCAATGATTACAATTAAGTTACAATCCTCTTAGCCTTACACGATGTTTCACTTCTGGGAACAGAAGCGTTGACCTCCTAAGGTCAACAGCATGGGCACCAAATAGACTGTGTGAGATACATGAGAGTGACGGTGACTCTCAATGAGCTCTGTCATTATCACTGCCTAATGCTAGGTGCAGTCTGATTTTGATTGCATTTGATTCCGTAACTTCATTGACCATAATAGATTTAACCATTATTAAAGGCCAGGCAGACAGCACTTTCTATAGTTAGGACTATATGACCTTTGCCACGGCTAGTTGCTTTTAGTACTTTAGAACTTAGAAGTAAAGCTATTTAGACCACAGCTTTTCATGCTGAGCACATGCTTAACGTTGGTATAGAAGATATTTTAAGAAATTTCAATTTCTTAAATTGAATAATTCTTAAATAAACAAATGTGAACCATGTCAGGGAACAAGATCTAAGCAAATATTTTTTTTATTTTTACTTAGATAGGTATAGATGTAGATATGGATATGTTAAAACTGTTTTGCTAAGAAACTTAAGTGCTTTTATCCATCAAGAACTCTTAAGGAACACTCTAAAGGGGCTTCCATTATATTATTTGAAAGCGCCATCTTAATGTGACCAAAAAAAGGAGTCTTGAAAAATTTCAGCCAAAAAGTTCTAGAGAAACTAGATGGTTTCATTTGATATTGACAGTCCTCCATGTCAAGAGTTTCTAACTTTACCAAAGAGATTTTTAGAAAAGCTAGGAAATATGCTTTACCACGTAACATGCTATACATTATGATACCATTTTTTCAGTTGTATTGTCATATATCATATTTTCTGCGTTCACCATGAGAATTTTGGTGCATGAAATGCAACCATGTCACAAAAGATCTTTTCTCCAGCACGTAACATCTCATTTGTCACAGAAGTTGAATGGTAGAAAAAGCACAGGGCAGGAGGGTAGAGGAAGATAAAAATAAAAATGAATTAAATTGCCTCCTTAGAGTGCCACAAATCTCCAGCATGATGCTTTGCTTACCCTAAACCAAATCTTTCACATGCAGTTCTTAACTGTGTGTTCCTCCTTTTCTGGGAGACTACCTTGGTATCTTTAAGTTTGATCTGTTGAAGTGCTGAACATTCAAATCTACATCTGAAATCCAATGTACCTGTGCTCTGAGGTTATAAAGTACTTCATACTGTTAAATCAAATAAAAGCTTCCCTAAGAAAAAGTGGATGATGTAGCTATCTCCCCTCATATGGGTGTGATAAACTAATTAATTTTCTGGAGCATTCAGATACCACTGATGAATGCTGCAAAACAGCTCTTAAGAAATATGTTCTTCAAAGCAGAACTCTTAATTACACATTGTAAATAAGGTAGGAAGCTGCATATTGAACAATAACGAAACCCCAAATCATTATGCTTGTTCAACCATTCCATGTACCAAAGATACAAAATAGAACAGTTCTTTAGCATGCTGGGCAAACGCGCTAATGGGATGGGGTACCACTGCACAGTCAAAACTGTGCAAATTTGTTCAAATACATCTAACTTTGTGTTAAAAAAGATTTTAAAATTGCTAGCAAACAAATAGTGGGCCAAACTTTATGAGGTTTTTGCTCTCTTTTTCCCTCTCTCACCAAGAATGGGTTCTTTATAAAATGTAATTAAAAAGTAAATTTGGGACATACACACTGACTGTAGACAAACACCCCCTCCAACACTAGAAAGGTTCATAAAAGGGTTGCTCGCACTATGGCTTATTTCTTGGTAGCTTTTATTTCTTTGATAGCATGAAAGCATGTAACACATTTAACACATACACATATTATTGTTTATTTCTTCATTGCTATTCATTTTTTCATCTTCTGAAAATGGGAAATGTTTTATTTTGCACATGCTTGCATGACTTTTGGCACGCATTTTCAAAGGTACACAATTCCATGCCTATTAGCAAGTATAAACTGAGGTCACAGAGTTCTCACATTTCATTTGCTCTCACTCTCCAGCAGTTCCCTCCACCGATCGGTAAAGCAAGATCTTGACCTTTGACTTCACTTACAGTGTCGAGTTAGAAACCTCACTGCGCACCTCTGAGCAGGCGAGACAAGTGACTACAGAAAATAAGCCTTAGACAAGTTGAAGGGCAGGTTAAATGGAACTTAATTGATGAGACAGCACAGGAAACAAATTTAGTCCACACAGTATTGTGCAAAGACAGCTGAGCTTGCTGTGACAGTATTATCTCCAGAATTAGAGGCAACACGGGGCATGGCACCGTATTGAGCCAATACGCTGAAATGAAGCAGAACGCTAGTGCAGCTAGTTTGCTCTTCACCCTCAAACCACTCTTTCTGCTCAGCAATTGGCTCTGCTGTCTGAATGCTTGTCTGCTGTAGCTCAGGCATCTGTGAACTATGTTCCATAGCATTCACGTTCAGCAAGAGCAAAGCAAAATACCTGTGAAGTGCGTCATGCTTACTTTTGTTTGTTTGCTGTTATCAGCAAACGGGAACACTAGCAAAGTCACAAACGAAAGCTGCATCAAGAGAAGGGCGTCTATGCCAGAATGAACTCTTTATAGAATTATTTGGGTTGAAAAATACCCTTAAGATCATTGAGTTCAACCATTTCTTCCCTCGGTGACTTTTAAAGACTAATGACTTCAATACCCACTTCCCTGTAAATATTCCACTGCTCCCAGTGAGGATCCCCTCCTATTCTGACTGTTAGAAACCAAGCAGATTATTAGAATTTACATGATGGCAAGGATTAGAGGGGAAAAGGCCTCCCTTATTTATAAGGCCACTCTAATTTCAAAGCAAACCAGGAAGATGTTTTACAGGCTTTGGAGTATAACTTGCATTTGCTGCAATGCAATTCTGAGGAAAAATTTCGTCTCATTTCTGTTCTTTCTATGGATCCATGTGATGGGCATAAATTTAGCATGCTAGAGGGCACACTAAGTAACCACTGAACCTCCCAACATGACATTCTGGTTGAGACATCTAAGATGATCTCTGAACGCAAAATGAGAATATCAAGCAGTTATGAGATACTGTCGTTATGCTTCTCTTGGAAACAGTGAACGGTCACTGAGGTAATAAAAAAAAAAAATCCAAATCAGACATTCCTACTTCAAAATAATAAAGACAAATTTCAAAGAATTTACAAAAAGCGCAAGAAGAATGATTTGAGAGTTGAAAGCCAGGAAAGACTATACCCGCTATGTAAATACTTTTCTGAAAGACAGATAAATTATTTGTCACAGTCTACATACAATCTCTAGATACTGATACCAGACTATGCTTTCAAAAAGAAAAAAAAAAAAAAGTATGATGAAAGCCAACAGAAGTTAAACCAGGACAAATTCAAACTGGAATTAAAATACATAGTTTTGATAATGAATAACTGTGACACCCTTGCATAAATAATATAGATTCCCCTCACCACTTGAACCTTACCTCAAGAGTGGATAACATTTTTGTATGTAGTTTGTATCTCAAACAAAAGGTATAGGTTTGATGCACAAATTTTTAGCTAGGGATTTTAAGCAGAGAATGAAATGATCTCTTCTGGTCTTTAAAATCAGTGGCACACTCAAGTTCACAAGGTGATTCTGCAGTGGAATCAGGAACAGTCAGAGATAGGCCTGAAGTTCAAATTCCTAATCTACCAAAACAAAAGGTAGAATGGAAAGATCTTCACTTCTCACATAATCTCACTGGCTGCCATTGCCTGAATTATGTAAGAATTACTTTTTTTAAAATCCAATTTATGTCAAATATAACTCCCATTGAATTTTATCTTGTGCAACTAGAACTTTCATTCTGGTATAGCTCTGCCATGGCAAGTAAGAATGAATTTCACACTTCCTGGCTTAAGTCAGATTTCCATTAGCCGCTCTACTAACAAAGCGGATCAGTTTTGCATAACAGCGAGCTCAGTGACAGCCAGGACTACTGTACTAAGTGGAATGAGAGCTTGTGCTCCTATATTGTCAGCATAAAAGCTCTTGACTATTCATTTTCATTGCGATTTTTAGTACTTTTCCTTTGAGATCTCTTGGGATAGAATTCTCCACCACTTTGCAAACTAGATTCAGCTGCATTTGTATGAGTTGATAGTAAAACGTTGCTAGGTCTAAATAAAAGTGTTACGCATTATCAGGTCAACCTTATATAAGGAAAAAGGCAATGAAGAATGGACTAATTGGTTTTTTTCTTCTCCTTAGAGCACTTTTTCCATTATAACTCAAGGTGATTTTTTAGTAAGCATCAGAGGCTGAAGCCTACAAATTACTCCATTATGCCAGGCCACTGGTCCACAAAACCATTTCAGATGGTCACCTCTCAGATGAAATTACAGCTTAGATCATTTGCCAAAAAGACTGCTCCTGAGACAGCTGTCTATTCACCTTTGAACTAGCCTGGATCATCAGTATCTCTGTCAATTTATGAAAGGTGGTGGTCTATTTAAAACTCCACAGGGGTGAGATGAGACCAAAAAACCCACCAAACTACCAGACAAAAAAAACTTCAACCTAAATCAGGCAGTCCCTTTAAATAATGGAGAAAGCAATAAAAGATGATTAACATTCTTGATCTTCAGCTGAGAAGTCAGTTTCTCCCAAAGAGAAAAAGGCTCCACAGGCTCAGGTCCTTTTTCACAGAACTTTTTACCTTCTGGATTAGCTATTTTGGTTCAGTTTACCTTAGCAACAAACATAACCTTACTTTCTGTGGTATAAAAGCTACACTGGACATGGGGACAATGGGAAAAAATGCATTGCTGGTTTGTCCTGGTTTGAGGTAAAACAGGAACAATTTTCTGTTCAGTAATTTTACTCTGCAGCTAAGGCTCTAACTGAACTCTCTGAAATTAACAGCATATTTTTATGACAGTAATCCGCTTCCAGAGAATGAGACCTGGTTGTTTATAAATGTATACCAAGAAATGGTACACAGAGAGGCTCTTGCTTGTACTTATTGCTATAACAACCAAAGTCAGCTAATTTTGATACGTGCCGTATTAGAGGGTCAGAAGCGGAAAAGGTTAGAGGGGTCACACACATGTGGAGGAGCAGATAGGTCAGCTAACCCAAAACTGACCAACAGGGTATTCCATCCCATCTGCTTCATGCTCAGTATAAAAGTTGAGGCATCAAAGGGTCAACCCTCTTTCTTCAATGGCCTTCTCTCCCTGAAGGGAGATGCTTTCCCTTCTCTGAAGGGGAGAGAAGTAACAGAGAGCATCTGTCATCGGTCTTATTGGCCAGCCCAGCCCAAACCATAACACAGTTAGATTATTTAAAGCTGTGAAACTTCTTAAGCATAGTTAAATCTATGATAATATCTCTGTTGGGAATTAAGCTCACAACATACCCTGTTTGTTACTGAAATTATAACCTGTTTACTTTAGAAGAGTTCAAGCCAATAACCTGTAGGTAGGGTTAGCAGTCCCTCACCCATCCATTTACCATGGGTTCTTCAGAAAATAAAAATATCACCAGTGTACCAGTCACCATGCAAGTCACCTTCTGTTTTGTTCTTTTTGTTTTCCCTGCCTTGGTTCCTTCAGAATCAGTGATTTAAATGTGAATCTAGGAACTAAAACGAACACCGAATCGCTGTTACAAGGTTATCGGCTCAGGGTTCCTTAGCTCAGACATAGCCCTCTGTTGTTTGTTACACGCTGCTGAGAACACAACTGTGTTACTGCTCCCGTGCACACTGTTAAGTGTTTAACACCCAGGCTTCCAGTGGAGCAGAGGCAGCTAAATTTCTCCCAGTCCAGATGAACTCAGTTAAGACTGTAAGAATATAAGAATTGGATAATCTCATACATTAATGCTGTATAAGAACCAAGATCCTGTCTCTAATTGAGACAAAGAGCAGATGGCTCAGGAAGAGGTCAGATGTCACGACAACATTACAGTCATTATACAGATAGCGCACCCTCCTATCTTCCAGCAATCTACTGTTCTAATCTACTAGGTTGACTAGGTTTTCAGTTCCCCAGAAGACGTCCTTCCACAGCTCACAGGCTGACATGTGCCCTCAGCTCACAAAACAAAGAATTTTGCTAGCTTATGGTTCAGGCCTCTACAGGATTTAGGGAGTCCATAAGAACCACGCATCACAGCGTGGCAACCCTTCACTAAGTCATTCTTAGCTTTTTCCCAAAAGACTAGTAAGGCTGAAGATCAAGTTTTCACAGGTTCGGTGTTTGTGAGGGCTATCAGAAGAGCACAATGGAGCCTCCCCTTCCAGTTTTATCACCTGACAGGGGCTGGTGACTTGAGCTCTTTGTTCACAGAAATGCTAGAGAATATGTCAGCCACCCTGCACTGCACAGCCCTTTGCCTGATCATTGATATTGATGTTCTCTCCAAACAGGTTGGGACTTCGGCCAAAGTCTTCTCTGGTCTAAAGCTACTGACCTTTCTGGCTTACTTCAGAGAATATGTGTGTACCTTCTATACTTGTGCCAATTGCACCTATTGAGCCTTGCTAGGACGGTGAATTAAAGTGGTATTTTCCACAGTGGAATACAGAGAAAGAAATAAAATCTCTGTAATCCTTTACATTTTTAGAAAGTGATCTTTCAACTCAATTGTATCTTCAGGTCCTGCTTATCTACAGGGGTGGTTTATCACTGAAGTGGAAGAGTGCTGCACTGTGTGGGCATACGCACATGGACGTCTGCGCGCGCAGAGCAGGCAGGGCTGATGGACAGCGGAAGACAAATTGAGAGTGTGTTACAGTGTCAGGACTAACAGGAAATATTACGTTGAGGAACAGCACACTGGCCACACACACTCAGGGCATTGTGAAAAGTGAGAGAGAAAGGACTGTGAAGATGCAGGGTAACTATCTTTTATCAGTCATCAAACAATCATAGCACAGTTTTGCCTGTGGATTCCACTGTTAAATCCTTCAACATTGCAGAAAAGCACTTGGCTTCAGAGGGCTGAGTAGAGCTCTCTCTAGCAGGCGTTATAAGCCAGCTTTCTGTGGACTGTGTTGTGGACTAGAAAAGGGAACATAAAGCTTCCTCTTTCCTCTGCAGTAGCTGTAGCATACCTGATTGTCTCTAGGCACAATTAAACCATAGCCTTTCCTTTTGTGCTGCAAGCATTTTTCTGTGTTATGTGGCACGGCACATACTACAGTTGCATCTTTCCCACACATCGCAGCTGCTGTGCCTAGAGCTGGTGGAAATTGCGTTCTAACCATGAAACGCTGATCAAAAGTGAGAACTTAAAGTAAATTATTATTATTATCGTGCTTTAAAGGAAGAAATTTATGCAATGGCACTGAAACAGGAAAACCAGCTATTCTACTTTGAGGTGGGAGGGGATGACACACCCTAAAAAGATATTGCCTCATCCAAAGATTAAACACTAGGAAGCCCGGAATAATCTTCTCCACTGGACAAATTGCTTGTTTGACCTTAATAGTTTACTACTAGAACACACCAACAAGAATACCCTCTGAAGACTTAGCTATCTGTATCATTTAATTACTGTACTCCAGATCAACCTCTCATGTTTCTCAACCGACTTTTGGGCCAGGTTGACCTTTTCACAGCCAAAAAAGCCCTCATTAAGATATCTGATCTCTTACTAAAAGTTAACTTTGTCAGGGAGAGCTTTAGCATGCTATAAGCATGTTAAACAGTAGTATAACAGGTTGGCATTAGTACCTTTAAATATCAGTTGCTCCACAGAGGGCATAAAGCATTAAGGTCTAGAAATCCACAAGTTTCCTACCTTAAATGTTATTTACAGCAGTTCATAATAATACTTCAAAATGATACATATGTTTCATTCCATATATTCATAAAATAAAATCTGAAGAGAAATTTAGGTATTTATCATGCAGCTGATAGTTACCAATGGGACTTGTGAAGCTTTCCAGAAGGATGGACAGTACCTTATCACATAAAGTTGGTTGTGTCAGGTGTGAGCAGTAAAAGTTATATTAATACTGTGACTAGATTATAAATGTATTAAAATCTGTAAGTCTGCTCAGATGTAAGAGCATTACTTTTTCTTTTGATTCCCCAGACAAGGGTGAGGTCCCCAAAGTTATCACGAAGGAGAAAAATAGGTTGCTTTTTAGAAAAGCAGACTATTTTACCAGAATACCTGTAGTTTACCAAATTAACCAGAACTCCAAAAAAAATTTGATTTGTTTTGTATTTCATAGAATCATAGAATTGCTGAGGTTGGAAGGGACCTTTAAGATCATCAAGTCCAACCATTAACCTACCCTGACAAAAGCCACTTCTAAACCATGTCCCTAAGTACTCCATCTACCCTTTTTTTAAACACCTCCAGGGATGGTGAATCCACCACCTCCCTGGGCAGCCTATTCCAATGTTTAATAACCCTTTCAGGGAAAAAATGTTTCCTAATATCCAATCTAAACCTCCCCTGACATAACTTGAACCCATTTCCTCTCATCCTATTTCGTTTATAAAAGGAAGGCAAGGCTCTAACATAGTAATTTTAGCATTTATTTTTAGTGTTACTCCCTCCCCCTTTTTTTACTATGGTTTCCTTACTAACAAATTAGCTGTAAAATGCATGGCTGAATGAATGCTGAAGAGTCACCAGTTTCTCAAGTGTTAAACCTGAAACTGCAAGGTTTTAGTTCTTTCAATCTAGCTCTGTCCAGAGAAAAATAATTTAATGTGACTTTAAAGCTAGATTTTGCATATATACACATAAGGAGAATATGAGGGAGTAGGAATGTCTAGATTCCTGAAACTTGGGTCTGACAGTATGAGTGGGTTATTCACGCTGCCTCATTAAAAAGCCTAACAAGTGATGTAGGAGGCTAGTTTTCCTAGGTGATGGGTGGAGACAGATCTTTCTGATGGTAATTTGAGGATGTTTACCATGCACTGACTGTGAAAAGGCCAGTGTAATTCCACTGATGACTAGGAGGAGTAACCACCTATGTTAGTTATCTCATATCGGGCAGAGAGAATTCCCCCTAAACACCACCATGCTGCAACCTTTATGCATGTGAGCAAATGAGTAGACAGTGTCTTTTAGTGTGTTCAGTAGATTCAATAATTGCCTTTGGTGTGAAAGGAAAAAAAATTTAAAAAAAAGAGTAAGGTGAATGACTGTTTCTTTGGAGTACAATGGACTGTCCCTCTATTCTGTGCTTCTGAGTAAGGCCAGTAGCACACTACTGCTTGGGCCTTGTCTTTGGAAGATGCTGTTCCACAGAGTATCAAACTTCAAACATCGAACTGAAAATTGCCAAGTGAGTGATTTTTTTTCATTGATTTTAGCCAAGGAAATGCATGGACAGTGAATAAGGCAGTTGTTTTAGCCTTTTAACTACCTCTACCCTCAGTAAATGCTGGAATGCAAATATCTCCTGAACTCTGTGTGTCTGTAACTGTATTAGAAATCTCAGATCAAGTAATGTACCTCTGCTGAAGGCAGTGCCAGAGACATCTGGGTCCTTGAAATGTTGGTTTGTGTTATGCTTTGAGTGGAAAGAGAACAGTGAAAACCAAAACCACTAGACAGTTTACAAAAATTCCAAGAAACAGATGTGGGTCTTTTGAACTCAGAAAATACTTCCTACATTTTCCAGTTACAAATTAAGCCTAATCTGAAAAGCTTGACAGCAGAAGGATTTACGACTTGGAAGAATTAAGTAGTAGGCGGGGGAAAGAAACAAAATAATAGAATTCCAGGGTAGTTTCAGCAAAAGGAGGGCTACTGGCTATTTTTTCTACTGCCTTTCATTAAGACAGACCACTGTGAGACTGCACCTGAAGTGTCAGATGATGAGTGCAGCTTAATAGGTTTTACATTCATTGGTTACTCATGCTGCTAGCAGTAATTCCCAAACCTTTGCAATCAACTCAAGCAATTGATGCCTTTCCTGAACACAAAGGGAAAGATTCTCAAGGATGCTTGACCTGCAGCAATGTCTGGGCCTGTAACTCTCCCCTTGTTTTTGAAAAATGTCCCAAACCATTGCCAACAGAGGATCTTAACTTTCTTTTCAGTCTCGTACTGCTGAAATATTACTCCATGTATCAGTGGATTGGACTAAGGCACTGACTTGACTAGAGACTGAATCAGTCTCATTACTCTGCGCGAATTACCAGGGCAAATCTGGTAAATCAAAATTCACTGAAGGTAGTGCAAGTATTCTAGACTCCACTGAGCTTTAAGATCTGTCGGATGATACACGGACAAAGGCACTCATACCCAGACACCACACAGTCTTACAAATACTATTTCCTGTGCTCTGGAACTGACAGCCTATGATTCAGCTGTGGGTCAAACGTAAGTGATTGCACAACATATGATGTAGGACAGTAAATAGAAAAGAAGCCAGGAGCCGATTAACTGAAAAAAGAAGGAATGAGAAAAGTGTCTCTTACCTGGTCAAGATTGTTGTAAAAATCTATATTGGCTGCACACAGGTATCTCCCAAGCAGAGTCGCATGGGTAGTAAAAATTGTGGCAACAGGAAGTTTCTGAGATCGAGACAGTATTAAACCCACTCCTGCCTGCCACTCATGGAAGTGGGCAACTATGTTGGGCTTGTCGTCAAATTGGCAGGAAAGCTGAAAATAATTAGAAAGCACATACATGAAACACACATTATCCTGCTCATCATCCAAGCACCTCTTTTTCTCATGCCTTGTTCTGTGTGCTTGCTTTCTCTCATATGACAAATCAGTACACCATTTAAAGTGGCAATGAATCCTGATTGCCATCAGCCCTAATCCTTAGCACAAGGAGCACACTAGTGCCTCAGAACACTAACCTTCCTAGAGTGTTGGGGAGCTCTGGCAAGCACAGTCACTCTTTGTTTCTTTTAACTTGCCCTTCTGCTGTTGAAACTCTTGTTTGGATAAGAAAACCATAAACACCTGTGACACACAGATTATTCTGCAGATTAACAAAGTTTCCTCTCTTCAGGTAGGCTGTGGTAGAGAGATATGTGAAGTCACAGCGCTATCATTAATTCTTTCTGTCTGTCTATATTCCCCATGCAAGGTAGTACCTAATCGCTGAGATACAGCTTGACTGGCTTCAAGGACAGTTTGTCAGTGTGACAACTTCAGTACCATTGCAGAGAAAAGGGGAGTTTGAGATCATACTTGTAAGGGTATCCAGTGACAAACAAGAGAATTGAGAAGAGAGAGAGAGAGGGACGTGACAGTAAAGATACAGCAGATTTCACATAGGTCAGTATCCCATCACCACCCCACATTTTCCCAGAAGATACAGTTAAATGACCACTTAATATTTAAGTTTTAAATACAAATTTGATCTACATCAGGTATCAACTTCCTTAAAATCATAGTTTTCAAACTGGAGAATAGGAACCGCATTCCAAAGCTTTTTTGTCCTGCTGACAAGGCGATATAACAACTGTACCTCTTTTAAAAACCACGCTGTTAATGATCCAAAAATCACAGCATCATTGGCTTCTCGGTCATGAAAAGGGATCCCTATGTTGCTGACATCCCAAAATTCACCTTTCCACTTGTCCAGATTCCAAGCTGCTGATCCTATATCAAACAATAAGACATACGGACTGCCCTCTATCAGCCATCTTCCAAAAAAGACCTATGGGAAAGAGGCAAGGATATAAGCAGAAAAAGTTATTGTAAAGGCCACTTAGCATAAGCATTTTGATCCATCAAACCTTAAGTATTTTATATAAGGAGTATGTGATCATAGTCCTACATACCCAGGATCTGTGGTTTTCCTTGCAAAACACACGGAGTAATACTGGACCAAAGGCAGGGGTAAAAGGAAATTCCAATCTTTAAGAACATTTTGTTTGTAAGACTTTTGTTTTAGATTTTTGTTGCAATGTTAATTTTTTTTAATGAAAACAAGCTTAGGAAGACTATACTTGGTTGAATAATGAGGTCTTATGTTCTTATTGAAGTACCGGTGCCATTTTTGTTCTTATTTCAAAATTATTATTTTCTTTCTGTCAGATTTGTCACCAATCTTTCGATATTTATGCTAGATTACTGGTGATAGATTTTGTAGGATGGGTGCTTGGGAACTGTATTTACTGTGACATTTCCTCATTCTGTCCAAGCGGCGCAGCTGATGCCCTTTGGCAGAGCGGAAGGATCAATCAGAAGGTGTAATAATACCTAAAACCACATCATCCTAAAAATACAGTTTTGCTGCTTTATCTGCATCAGCATAGTTAAGAGTATTTAGAACTCCATGGATATAACCTACCTGCCCAAACAGGAGAATAGGCTGAACTGTCATAAGGCAACACAATACAGATTGTACCAGTCTGCACAGTCAAATTATTTCACATTAATTCTACCATCAAATACACCTCAAAGGAAGGCCACCTGGAGAGCAGCTCAAAGGAATTGCAGCCACTCCAGCAATGGGGAACAAACAAGAGGAGTTAGAGACATGCGCACGCCTCGAGGGATATGATCTCATAGGCATCACAGAGACATGGTGGGATTGCTCCTGTGACTGGAGTGTTGGAATGGAAGGTTATAGGCTTTTTAGGAAGGATAGGCAGAAGAGATGAGGAGGAGGTGTTGCCCTGTATGTCAATGAACAGCTGGAGTGCATGAAGCTCCACCTGGGGATGGATGAAGAGCCAACAGAAAGCTTATGGGGCAGGATTAAAGGTAACGTGGGGGCAAGTGACATTATAGTAGGGGTCTGCTACAGGCCACCTGACCAGGATGATGGAGTGGATGAGGCCCTCTATACACATATAGCCCTGGTCCTCATGGGGGAATTCAGCTACCCTGATATTTGTTGGAAGGATAACATAGCAGAGCACAAGCAATCCAGGAAATTCTTGAAATGCATCAATGACAACCTCCTTCTCCAAGTGGTAGAGCAGCCAATGAGGAGAGGAGCTATGCTGGACCTTGTCCTTACCAACAAGGAGGGGCTAGTGCGGAATGTCAAGCTCAAGGGTAGCCTTGGCTGCAGTGATCGTGAAATGGTAGAATGCAAGATCCTTAGGGCAGCATGTGGTGTGCGCAGCAAGCTCACTACCCTGGATTTCAGGAGAGCAAACTTTGGCCTTTTGAGGAATCTGCTTGGTAGGATTCCATGGGACAAGGGAACGGAGTGGAGAGGGGTGTAAGGAAGCTGGTTAGTATTCAAGGATCACCTCCTCCAAGGTCAGGACTGATATATCCCAACAAAGAATAAGTCAGGCAAAAAAGCCAGGAGACCTGTATGGATGAATAAGGAGATCCTGGACACACTCAAAAGCAAAAAGGAGGCCTACAGAGAGTGGAAGCAAGGACAGCCAGCCTGGGAAGAATACAGAGAAAGTGTACAAGCTGCCAGGGACCAGGTCAGGCAAGCTAAAGCCCAGATAGAATTAAATCTGGCCAGGGACATCAAGGGCAACAAGAAAAACTTCTATAAGTATTTCAGTGATAAAAGGATGACTAAGGAAGATATGGGCACTCTCTGGAAGGAAACAGGAGACCTGGTCACCCAGGATATGGAGAAGGCTGAGGTATTCAATGACTTTTTTGCCTCAGTCATCACTGGCAAGGCCTCTAACCACACTGCCCAAGTCATAGAAGGCAAAAGCAGCAGCTGTGAGAGTGAAGAACTGCCCACAGTAAGTGAAGGTTGAGTATGAGACCACCTAAGGAACCTGAAGATACACAAGTCCCTGTGACCTGATGAAATCCATCTGCGGGTCCTGAAG
>VXBH01001399.1:145111-203308 GCA_013400035.1 Rynchops niger | reverse complement strand
CTGAGAGAGTTGGGGTTGTTCAGCCTGGAGAAGAGAAGGCTCTGGGAAGACCTTATATCAGCCTTCCAGTACCTGAAGGGAACCTACAAGAAAGCTGGAGAGGGACTTTTTACAAGGGCATATAGTGATAGGATGAGGGCTAATGGTTTTAAACTGAAAGAGGGGAGATTTAGATTAGATATTAGGAAGAAATTTTTCACTATGAGGGTGGTGAGACACTGGAACAGGTTGACCAGGCAAGCTGTGGATGCCCCATCCCTGGAAGTGTTCAAGACCAGGCTGGATGGGGCTTTGAGCAACCTGGTCTAGTGGGAGGTGTCCCTTCCAATGGCAAGGGGGTAGGAACTAGATGGTCTTTAAGGTGCCTTCCAGCTTAAACCATTCTGGGATTCTAAGCAGCAGAGACATAGTAACCACGAAGAACAAGGTACTACAGGGAGACTAGTGCAGTTTATACCCCATGCAGAAGATTTTATGACACTGTTCAATCTCTTTTCATTCACCAACGCCCGGGACCTCAGGGGTTGAACCCAGCCCTGATGCTAGAATGTGCTGAACAGAGGTCAAGTCTTGCAAACAATGAGAGAAAGTTCTTACACCTGTTTGCACAAAAAATGCAGGGTGTAACAAAGACTGGTGTGTGAAGGAAGTCAGTTCCTTATGTACTTATTTCAGGATATCCAGGTTTCTTATTCAGGAAAATGAGGTTAAATAGCAGGAAATTTGCGTGAACTCATACTTCTAAATATGAAGTCAGGCTGTGGCAAGGAACACACCTGACCTGAGAAGTCTGGAAGCGTTCCTAGGTCCCCTGGTTTAAAGGTATCCATTGTGATGCATAAGCAAAATCCAGACATAAATGTTAATAGGATAAGTGCAGCTCCTGGAAACTAGAGCGTCACTGTTAGAGATCAAAGCCATACTTGACGTACCTGGGACAGATTTGCTGTTATATGTGAATACTCCAGCAGCACAATGCACATGTTTGGTTGGCAGGGTTGGCTGATTAAATTGAATGTATTGCTGGAACAGCAAGAAGTGTATAGATATAGCATTGCAATTAATCTGCCCCACAAATCTTTAGCTATTTTCCAAACAAAGGAGTGTTACACAGCTTGCAGAGACATCTCTTTGTAAGCAACAGAGGGAACAAGAAAACTTGACCAATCACTTATGAAAGTTTGACTAGAAATAAGAAATGGCAGTTAGATTAGACCTTTTAGTTTGAACATCAGCCTGAACAATGCAAGCATCACACAATGTTATTGTCCCCAACAGACACTTTCCCAAGCTGTGGCACATAAACCTGCAACAATACACTTCTGCATAATATGCAATAGGACATTGGATCTCAGGAACAGCAGAACTGCTGTTACAAAGGGAGACAGCACACTGCCAGTGCCACAGCTAGTGTCAGTCCAAGAAGCTTATGAATTTCTACATTAAAGTGTGTCATGCCCCTCAGCAACAGAAGCTTGTAAGAATGCTTTCTTGCTGCTGCCTCTCAATGCTTTTCACATCTGTTTGGCAAACATTATTTCCTCCTGCCAGCTAGCATCTCTGAGGGACTCAATGCTGAATCAGAGTGAAGGTGAGTTCTAGATATCTGATGAGGACTTTCAAGAAAGGAGGTCAGATTTAGCATGTGTTATTTTCCTCTCATTTTCAGGTAATCAAAATCAAGGTTGCAGCTGCTTGCAGCTTAGTAGCTTGCCCGCCAACACAGCAGATTCTATTCCTTTCCCTAGTTTATCGTTGGAGAAACATTCACAGAGAGGCTATGAGGTTTGACTGGAATCACACAGAAAACACTAGTTAAAAACTGTGTAGGAAACACAGATGAACTCACTCCTTGTGCTGTGGTTTAACCTCTCTTCCTAGGGAAAAGACAACTAGTTGTATTGATCCGATGAAGCAGATTCTTTGTCAGTTGGGTGCTTTTCTTGAGTCTACCTGTGGTTTGTCCCTTTCTGGCTTTCAACTCAATATAATACAATATAAGAAAAATTCTCTCTCCAGCACAAGAATATCAAATGTAACATAAGGGTTTAGTCAAACTAAGGTCATATTATATCTACTAAAATCTCACTGTATTTAGAGACTGGATAAATAAGTCAGTAATCCAGTTAAGTAGGCTTGCAGATAAATGACTGTTAAAACCTGTAATTGGATAAACTGGTTCTTCCTCAAAAAGAACATTTAATGAATTGACTTTACTGTTCTAACAGTCCAGTCTGAGCCTTTCCTATTCTGACATTGACCAGGACTGCTGTGTCAAGTGGAACAGGAAGAGCATTAACCAAAACTGTAATCTCCTCAGAGTCAGCTTTGTTGCCCTGGGAAGCAGTAGCATATCTTATTTACCTGACACCCTTGGCTTTTCATGGTGTCCATCGCCTTCTTAACTGCGGGGTTTGGAGGCTCACATGCTTCCACCTGAGTCTTCACATTGTGCTCAAAATAGGGACCAACCAGAAAATAGTTTTCACCCCATTCATCTGCTGTAATTTTCGCTTTTGTCTGGATCACAGTGTAAATGCCTCCCACTGCAAAAGAAGATCACAAAGAACAAAAAGGAGAAAGGGGTACAGGCCACAAAGCTCTGAAATAAGTCCAACACACTGGTGGATCAGATATACCTCTGGTTAAATGACTTGACATATTCAGATTTTAAGTGAAAGCCAGAGTCTATCAAACAAATAGAAGTTCGGTCTTTTAAATGGGATCAGAGCTTCACTGTACAACTTAGGAGTATGCACTGATAGCAGTCTATGCATAATTCTTACTGACAATTTAACACTTTGCTTACTCCTGGGTGACTGCATATGGCTTCCGTCAGGTTATCCTCTAATCTCAAATGGATGCTTTCTATCCTTAACTTTTATTTTTATCTAGTCTGTGATTTTTTAAAATTTATTTTAGCTGGTTGAAGTCACACCACAAATGTTCAATGAATTCATTATTTCATTATTCTTTTATTCCCCACTTTTTTGGAACTTGAAATCTTTACATTTAGACTGTGGGATTCAAATCCTGGGGCTCATGCTTCCACTCTCCCATGCCTATTCTTGGTTCCACTGCATCCCAACTACAGCCTTCTGCTTTTTTATTGCAGCAGATATCATTTTCAAACATTTTTTTTGTGATGTGGAAATACATGTGGTGAGAACTGAGCTAGCACTTCCAGCTTGTTTTACACAAATCACTGAGAGAAGTTGAGAGATAGACTACTGACTATAAAAACAGATTTAAACCAATATCCTCAAAGCAAAAGGTGTCATCACCATTCTAAAGAGTAGTTTAAGTTGGAAGGAACATAGCCTATGCTGCCAATATAAATGTCTGCAGCACTTTCCACCAAAATATTGTCCATTTTAAAAATAAACACAATATAAAATGTATAAGAGAATGCGACAACATCCCCTAATGAGTCAGTACAGATCTATCTAGTCTTGTGCATGGTATGCAACATTCACTTGGCTACTCCTCCTCACAGTTTTCCACAGCCAGCCCCATAACTCATGCATTGGCAGGGCAGCCTTGCAAAGCCCCCTTTGCCATGGGACCTGTGGTGCCAGGCAGCGGGCATTCCACCACCACAAATTCAGAAGAACAACAGAACATGCATGAATCCAGCAAATGGAAGGGAAGGCAAGGGAAAAGAAAATCAAAGGCTAGGTAGCTGCCTCAGAGACAAGTTTAGCATAGCGCCAGTGATTTTAAAGCATGGCAAGATAAATGAAGCTCAACAGGTACAAGCAAACAACAAGGGAAGGAACAGGAAGGGAATTAGTGTTCCTACTTAAAAATTTCATCCTCAACTGAATTTGAAAAAGTTCGGTAATGCTGCACGCAAGAAGGCTGTGCTATGCCTTTCAGCAGTGACATCAAAATTACATAAGAAGTCAGTACTGCAAGTTGCCAGTGATTGATAGCAGGTACTCCACACTTACTTTTTAAAAGCTCCTGGGGCATCCAGAGGCGCCAATGCATTGCATGCAATTGCACATAGCAAGAATCTTCAGAGATTACCTGATTCTCCTTAAAAATCTGCAGCAAATGACCACTATTTACTATACAGCAGTTGCAGAAAGCCTCCTGCCAAGCCTGGTACCTTGCAGACTTGAGTAACTGAACAACAGAGCTATGTTTTTAATTGCGCTCCTAGAAAAGAAACCACGTGCTTGAAATCCTTCTCTTCAGAAATATACCATTTGTTTTGAATGCTTGAAGGGTCCCTAACTCTACTATTGTTATGTCAAGCTGTCTCAGGATGCTAGGTATTTTACAAAGAAAAACAAATGCTGTTCTAGTCTCCCAGATTGCTAAATAGAATTATTATAATAAATTATTACCCTACTATTACCTACCTAAAACTATTACCCTATAGTAATTCAAGACCTAAGAAGACAAGTATCTTACAGGTATATGTTCCTAAATCAAGCTCACAGTTCAAGATTTTCACGTTATATAGACATGGAACTGCAGATGGAAATCTATACATAAGACTATTCTTCACTTCGTTAGGACCAGAAAGTTAAGAAACTAACTTACAGTCACCATATTCTTCCATGGCTGGTCTGAACAGGGATTTAGAGAAATCTTAGGTAAGCGATACTACATATTCCCTCCAAGTTCCTCTGCTCACAAGCTGAGAGAGACTACTTGAATAGCTTTCATTCAGATAAACATATATTTTTAATTATATGAGGCGAGTCAGAATGTTCAACCCATAAAGTGATGGGGTAATGATGACGTGTCTGTTCTTATGGGGTGGTAAGTGCGTCATACGAGCATAAAGCACCGTAATCCAACATGGATAAAGAAGGGGCTTGGTAGAAATCTTAGTCATGAAACTAAGTACTTAGGATAAAAACAAAATTGTATGTTTTATGGACTGTGAAAACTCTTCAGAAGATAGCTGCAATAAAAGCTTTGGGTCACCTTATCCCCAAACTTGCTTTTGCCTTCTCCATTGCTATGGAAATACGGCTCACAAAGCATGTCTTTGCATAAGCTTTAATTGACAGGAGAGGGAAAATGTGCAAGTGAAACTATGTATGTGGAAAGTGTTTGGCATAACTTAAAAAAAGACAACTTGAGAAGAACAGAGCAACATCTAGAATAATGTATTGACTTTTGAAATGACACTTTTCCATAGCAAATTCAAGGAACACGTTATATATTAAAACACAGCTTGTATCTGTCCAGTTACTTTGAATTCCCTGGAAATACCTGTGCTAGTAAGCAATGCATTGTATGTCCTACTGAGTAACAGAGTAGGGGTTTACATATTCACTTAAGGCCTAACAGAATTCTCATATTACTTCCAACAATTTAGTAAACCTCCTTATTCTTCTCTAATATGATGTTTTAAGGTCACATTATAAACAGAAAACTTTTCCAAACAACAGGGATGTACCAAAATCCCATGATGTTGCAAGTTTCTGTATGCAGCCTCTGAAGTTTTGTACTTTGAAACAGGTTTTAAAACAAACAATAAAAGACAAAATGAAAAATAGATGCAGAATTAGGAAAGAACAGATCCAGAGAATTGGTTTGGATCATCACAAACATGGGGAATTAGCAGTAAATTTTGGATACAGGGCTAGTTTAGTGTTCTGATTGCCATAAAATATTTTATTAAAGCATTTTAAGTTTTAATTATTTTAAAATGTCCTTGACCAAAAAATATTCCTATTATTTCTGTTTAAGATGTGTTTTTCACTTTTCCACTGGCTTGAAGGAAATCAAGTTTAAAAGGAAATCAACAACAAATCTTTTTCCCCATTTATTTCCTTTCCATTCTTCCTCTTCTTCCAGGGAAAAAAAGTAAGCTGGAAAGGGGAACTAAAAAGTTTGGGAAAGAATGTTTTTGTTCATTTAGCATAAGTTTGACTTTTCTTTTAGTTACCTCTTTAAAAAAATAGAAGATGAAACCAAAATATTTTCTCAGAAAATTTCATAGAATTATTTTTAAAAGCTTGAATGTTTTCATACACATTACCACTACTATGACTTTGGTCTGAAGGAGTTCTCTGCATCACTCCAGTCATTTTCTTCTTTCCTCATTTCAGGTCCTGGTGCATTATTTCTTTTGTACATTTAAAATCCAAGCAGCAATTAGAGCCCTTCAGCATAGACATCAGAACTATCTAAATAAATTAAAAGTCTGTGAGTCAAGAACAGTGTCCTGATATTATATCACTACTGAGGACAACATTAGGCAGAAGCGGAGATCTAACTATGCAACTGAAGACCGTTGTGCAAGATCTAATATGCAGATGTGCTCTTTCTTCTGCAAGCTTATATGGAAAGATGCATTTCCAATGCTTTTTGTCGCCCAATGAGAAAGGGTCCACAACTTCCAAGATTACACGGGAATTGTGCTGACAAAAAACGTCTTCTGGAGGTGCAACCCTTTGAGCTCCGAATTGCCCAAATTTCTCAAAACTGACAGAGATACCCACCTTTCATTTTACTTGCTCTCCCACCCAGTCCACATTGCAAGACAGAGGCAAGGAGCAGAAGAAACCAAAAATGAAGGAGAGTGATAGGAAGCGCGGCTATGCAAGCGAGACAGAGATAACTGTAGACTGTCACTGATTGGTGCAAGATCCCTTCCACACACACCTTTGCTCCACAGAGACAGAGGATCAGAGTGCTCCCAGGGCTCTTCAGCTTCTTTGCTATAGCCTGACAAGGCTGCTCTGAAATCACTAAAGCTTTCCAGAGGACCAGAGCTGCCATGGAATCCAAGGAAGCCATGGCACCCCAGGTTCAGAATTCAGGTTGACTTCTCTGCCACAATTACTAGTTACTTCGACTATCCTTTCACGCCTTCTCCTCAGAATGTATTTCTGATCTATAGAGATGTGATAAAATTGGGCTTGAACTTATTTTTTTCTAACTATTAATTGGAATTTTATTTATTGATTGCCTGTTGAGCTATCTGGAGACCATTTTTAGAGTAAGGTTGTAAAACACATTAGGTGAAAAAAACCCAGGGTCTTCAATGCCCCAACAGATGTTTTTCATGTATTTTTGGCTAGGTTTGTGGCCAGGACTCATCAGAAGATAGACGTTCTCTGAATTCTGTGAAATTCTGGCATTCCAAACATGTTCTGAAATAATACTGAAACACTGAAATTTATGACAGATGTCCACCATACAGAAGCTATTTCTGTGTGCATCACTCCCAATGCACAAGATTTCATTTGAGAGTGATTTGACATTGACAAACCACCCCACTCTAGAAATGCACAGGGCTTTGATGCTGTGCTTTATGCCAAGTTTATGCCAGCACATCCCCACTCCCCACAGTGTGTTAGTTCAGGTGTGTCACCTTCTCCCAAGAAACTTTCATCATGGAATGACGCTTAATGGAGAGGGGGTGAAATGCTGGTCCTACTGACTTCAGTAGATTTAGGATTTAATTTCCAGTAGTCCAGATTTTCACCAGAGAAACTGGACCTAGAGCTCTGCTCCAGGTAGAACTGAACCGAGGTTTGTTTTTAGCAGAGCCTTCATTCCAATAGGGATGGAAAAAAATATTTAGGATTCATCTATCAGTGACTCTTGAGCTAATCTGTTCACAGCTGAATGATGATACAAACCGGCTGTTTGCCCAGCATTTTCAAGCTTTCTTCTATTTGCTATCTAAAAGCTGTTAGCATTACAGCAGGAGATACTAATCTAAATATTACCGGAATGATCTTAAAGATATCTTTATAGAGCACAGACCAGATCTTGAACATTCTTATCCCTTCTCATTAATGTATCAGAAAACACACTAAACTACAGCTAACTGGTATTGTAATTTACAGAATTAGACTTCTCCCATACCCAGATTAAATATAAATTTTCAGTGGGAAAAAGGGACTGCTGCTATTACTCCTGCAATGGCCTTTGGCTGCTCCCTGTTGACAATTTCCACCTGTGGGGCTTTGGACACAAGATCTACACAGCTTGTAGCCACTTGGTTTGTGCTCCTGTCCTTAACATTTTTATTAATCTTCATGATATGGGTGAAAGAAAAGCAGTTTTCCTTTCCAGCATGCACTGAGATATGACCAGGCCTGGCTTTACTGGAGCACAGCGGCCAGCTGAGAAGCAGAAGGGTGAAAAAAACTGACCTTCCCCCAGATTACCACCAAACCATGTGGTACTGCAGTGCATTAGCACCCTTGCCTGCCCGCTTTTTCCCCCTTCAGCCACAGAAACACAGTAGATCCACTTCACAGTATATGTCTTCCCCATCAGTGAAGAGTCAAATAAAGTGAGGAAAATCTCGCAAAACTAACTACATTTTTCTCATTTCTTTGGCAGGGTACTTTCAATGCAAGAGGATTTCAATGTTGTGCTTGGTTTAGGAGGCAAGTTCCTTTTCACAGGGAGAGTGTCACTGGCAAATAAGCCTTTTTTATTTCTCATTCTTTCCTTCAACTACCTTGTGTTCCTTGCTCGAGACAGAAAAGGAGAAAGAAGAGCTGCCAGTGCTTTCCAACATATATCATATACGTCAAAGATTGCCACTTAGCACAGGCAGTGTCCAGGACAGAGAATATAAAAAGAAGTAGAAAGCTCTGCCTAGTTAGAGCATGTGTTAATATGATCTAGATTTAAAGAGCGACACCTCCACTGTGTCAGCTGCTGAGAAAGAAGTAATGAGACTCTGGAAATAATGGATACTTGCAGATCTCTGGGCACTGCATACATACAACTGACTTGTCCTTCTCTACAGCTGCATCTCATGCCTCAGTACCAACCAGCACTATCTCCTGCTCAGGGAAATCCCAGTAAACGCTCGCTCCCCCTGGGCAGCCTGGAACATGAAGATCCTCTCACAATACGTAGTCAGATGTGCTACAATTTGCAAGACTCTTTCATCATCTTCAACCTCCGAGTGAGAATATATTTGAGAGTTTCAGAAAACAGCTCAACACCTGCAAAGTGCACTGTTTACAGTTGTGGGAATAGATAGCCATCTGTGAGCTCTGGTAGTACGTTCCTCGCAGGGAAGAAGACATTCAGCTTTATTATCACTGTCACTCAGAATTGAAGGAAACACTAAGAAGGAGCATGGGTCAAGGAGAAAATGAACCCAAAGCACCTAGTAATGCACACAAAGTTAATATGAAGACTTGAGCTGTCTCCTGTAGGCAACAGCAGCTTTGCACCACTTCAGCAGTGCAAGGAAGCTTCATGCTGAACTATGTTGACACACCTTTACACTGCCAGAAAGGAAGAAAGAAACCTTCACGTTGAGATGCTCAGAGTTAGCTTGTCAGACAATAAACCCAGCTAATGCTTGTCTTTCCCTCTATATTAGGAATTCACATAGCAACATTAAAACTAAAACACTAAACACGTAGCAGTACTAAATTTATATGGGATCAGCCTACTTAGTCAAATAAACTATTCTTCCTTCTGATAAAGGAGGCAGGAAAAATACGGTATAAGCTATTATTTCCTATGTATCTTCCTTGATGTCTCTCCCCATATTTTGTTGGCTACTCTCTCTCCTAACAAACACAGTGCCCTAACTTTTTCCAAGAACTGGTTATAAAACTTAGGTCACCAGTGAACAGTATCTCATAACATGACTTAGACATTCAATTGCCTGGAAGATATAGAAAAAAAAACTTCAGTATCAAGAATTTACGAGAAAAATAAGCTGAAATAGGCTTATTAGAGAGTTTTTGCACAGATGTTTCCAGTCAAGGTTGGTTAACACAAACTTTGCACAGAGAACCAGTTCTAATGAAGAGTTTACCACGAGCAGTTCAGTCAGTCCTGTTTGACTATATGGATTTGCTAAGTGGTGTAAGTAACAGCACCTTATTTTTAAACTAACTGAATAAATATTCACTCTCATAAATATTAATTCTCTCATAAAATGTGAGAATAATAAATTTTAGCTGTGTCAGTTGATTTGGCTTCAGTAAAGCCAACAAGAGCTATATGGATCATTAAATGATTCACTGCACTTTGTACATAGACAGAAAGACAGATACATCTAATTGTGTTTTACTTTTTCTTAAAACATACTGTGTGATATCTATAACCAGTGGGTCCAGATGACTCAGAAAATAAATGGAGTTCAGAGATGTTAGCAAGAACAACTGAATTTGCTAGATTTCTGCTGCCATCTGCTTGCCAGTGCTTTACTTATCACTCATACTGCAAAATTAAATGCTGCGTGCTCCGAGTTGTGATAGTAGTAAATTAACTCAAAAAGCTTGACTGAAGCTACTGATAAATAAGCCCACAGGGATTTGAAGTGCAAAAGCTACTTCTGGGTATTGGTACTAGTCACCACCCTAAAAAGAGCAACGTAAAATTGCACTGCTGTGCAGATTAAATACCAGAAGCTACCACAGAACAGTAATTCCAGTTTCACCATGGGGATAAACCCTAGCACTGTCTGTTCCTCTCACACACGTTTTCCCTTTAGAGTTAAAATCTTAACAGATTACTGATCCCCTCTCCTGACTAATCTATCTTCCAGGACAATAAGACACATGAGGTCAATCATTTACTCATAGTAACTCACTTTTGTAGCAAAAATGGGGCCTGTTCCCCCTTGGTGAACTACACGTAGCGAAGGAGGATGATTTAATGAGTGAATTAGAAATGAAGGCATAAAGATCTTTGCATAATAAGCAGTGTGCACTTTGCCTGACAAGTTCTGTGCAGTGAACAGATTCTGAATCTGTACACATACACAAAGCGTCCCTGTCTGGCATCACCTGTGTTTGCAAAGACCAATCCAAAAGGATTTCAGCTGGCATAAAGACTGCCGGTCATTGACATGTGTTTTTTGTTCTGTGGCTTCAATGCAACTATGTTTATTTATACTTGCTTCAAATTTGGCTTCTTCTCTACACTGCTATAGAAGGCTGAGGGAGACAGCTGAACTGCTCTGAATCTGATGTCTATTTTACAGCTCATTTTCATGCACTACATTCCCAAGGGAATTTGCATGTAAGGTAAAAATATAAATATGTACAAAGCAACATCTATATATCCATACATCTGTGCACCCAGGCATAACACTTAGATGTTTGTTTTAAACAACCTGTCCCTGGTGGTTAAACATGTAAAGACACTCTGACGTGCTAACTATACGCTCATCCCACACAAGCACAGGCAGCTGCAGCACAGACACAGCACGCACGATTACACACGGATGCTACGTGTGCTCTTTCTAACACAATAGCTCTGCAGCTCGCTTCTCCCCAAGCTCCCCTTAATGCCTTTCTTCTCCAAACCCTTCATGCCTCCCTCCACTCTCATGAAAACAGCAATACTAACTCCTAAGTGTGTTGTACAAACCTTTGTTGGTAACTTCCCAAGAAACTTCAAAGAGCAACAAATCCTCCACCGGTAGGTCTTCGTCCTCCCACTGAGGAAGTCCGTTAAGAGAAGTCATGGACAGTGATCTAGCCAGTGGCATTTTCTTCAGCCCTTGGATGTTCACCACGCAGGCCACAACAGTTAGCAAATGTCCAGTTAACGTGGCAGTTCTCCCCAGTTCTGGTTTGAGCAATCTGCTGCCGTGCTGGTCTCCGAGGAGAAAATTATTCAGATAGCTGGGAGCTAATGGGTTTAAACTGTCTGACCACCGGCATTAAATTGGCTCAGTGAAATCCTCAGGGCTTGAGAAGCAGCTGCTGGTAGAGGTAAGAATTTAAGACTGACCTGAGAAAGCTCTTGACTGTTTTGGGGCCAGCGCTCTTTGGTTTTCTTCTCTTAGAGGGAGGTAAAAAATGGTTTTGAGCTCCTCAGCCACAGCATTCAGTATCTACGACCTCAGGGACAACTGAAACTCGACGGTTGTAAATTCAGCACTGCCCTGACCAAACTCCAGCAGGGAGGACGCTTTGAGTTCACCACCTGATTTGAGTCCGGCCCCTGAGTCCTCCCCTTCAGATATACCCTCCCATTAACACCCATGGACCTTCTCTATCTGCTGGCCACTTAGCGCTGGGTTAGTAGACTCGTTCTACATGATGTCTCTTAGATGACTTGCCAGGTTAAATGCCATTACCTATTCTCATTCAGTTCATCAGTCTGTAAGCACTAGTTTACCTCAAACCCTTCCTTCACAATTAACTCCAGCTGTGTTGCCAGGTCTCTGCGCAATCTTTTGACTTCATTCTGCTCTCGAGCAGCCTTGCAGCTTTTACAAACAGAGCTGGTTTAGAAGGCAGGCAGCCCACCTGCATAAAAGTCTCTTGGAGATAATATAATACAGCTGAGCTTATTTTAACAGCTAATTATCCCCCCCAAAAAAACTTGCTCTTCCACTTACGCTTCCCATGCCCTCTCTGCGCTCACGGTGGCCAGCCCCATCCCTGAGTTGATGGACACAGCCCACCAAACTAACCTAAGGATGCAGAAATTTTTTTTGCTGAGTTAGGAACTACATCTGCCTCGGCAGAGAGCCTGGCAAGAGAGGATGTAGCAGCACGGCTGGGAACAGGGAGAGGTGGGAAGGGTGAGAGGGAATGCTGCCTCGGCCACCCAGCCAGCGGAGCTGGGCCGTGGGTCGGAGGAAAGGGGTTTTTCCTTCTAGGTTAACGGGAAGGTATCACAGCCTGCCCGGGGTTTCAGTGGCTGGGTGTCCTTTTGTCTCAATGGTTCCAATTGCCCTATTTACCATTTTATGAAAAAAAAGCCAGGCTGAGAATCATTATTTTTGGAGCACCAGTGGCTCTCACTACCTGGAGTTGGCCAGCATCGCTAAGGCCACCTCAGGTGCAGAAGGTAAGAACAAAGCAGCCCACGAGCCCACCCCAATCCCAGAGCCTTCCGTCAGCCCTGTGCCAACGAATACGCCCTAAAACTACGCGTTTTGCACGGGACAGCAGTGGCGGGTAGCCCATAATCCGCCTGACGGTGGTGGGGAGCTGCTGCCCGCCCCGCCGACCCTCCCGCCGGGCCCCTCCGCCGGGCCGGGCCCCTCTGCTGCCCGCTGGCCGCCAGGGGGCGCCGCCGGACGGCCGCCATGTCAGGCCGCGGCCTTCCCTCGCACCGCCCGGCATGGTGGCGGGGGGAGGCGCTGCCGTACTTCACGGGCAGAATTGTCAGCGGGTTTCTTTGTAGTGTAGGGCGGTGTGTATGAGCTTTAAGGCCGGCTCTGGAGCCCCCAACATAAGAAGGGCATGGACATGTTGGAGAGAGTCCAGAGGAGGGCCACGAAGATGATGAGAGGGCTGGATGCAACCCCGACGCCTCTGCAATGAGGACAGGCTGAGAGAGTTGGGGTTGTTCAGCCTGGAGAAGAGAAGGCCCAGAGGTGACCTTACGGTGGCCTTCCAGTACCTGAAGGGGGCCTACAGGAAAGATGGGGAAGGACTGTTTATCAACGAGTGTAGTGATAGGAAGAGGGGTAACAGTTTTAAACGGAAAGAGGGTAGATTTAGATTAGATATTAGGAAGAAATTCTTTCCTGTGAGGGTGGTGAGGCACTGGAACAGGTTGCCCAGAGAAGCTGTGGATGCCCCATCCCTGGAGGTGTTCAAGGCCAGGCTGGATGGGGCTTTGAGCAGCCTGGTCTAGTCGGAGGTGTCCCTGCCCAGGGCAGGGGGCTTGGAACTAGATGATCTTTACGGTGCCTTCCAACTATAATCATTCTATAATTCTATTATTCTATGTCCCAACCTCCATTGAGTCTCAGTTTGCTGCCCACACTTTAGTAGGCGAGACATTCACTGATGCAATTGGGGAGAAACCCAGTTTCAATGTAGGTGAGTGACCTTTAAAAGCCAAGATTCACTATCAAAGGGGAAAAGGGCCTGCTGCCTGTCCTCTGAGACCACTGATACCTCTTCACGCACATCAGTCTCAAGAATCATGCAAGATGATGTCCCACAACATAACTTTGTATTACTCCACTAACCAAGAACAAAGGCAAGAAGGAACTGTAGAAAGCTGATTATGAACAGCTATTAGCAGGAACTTAAGCTACACAGGTATAGAAAGGCTTCCAGTAAGATCTCTACAAGAAATTACAAAAGCAGGCTATAACATTCCCTCTGCTATCAGTAAAGAAGCCTGGCATTTAGTCCGCAGCTGAGAATAAAACACATCTCCCAAAGTCTCCCTGGGATACCCTTTGTAAATAATGCTGTCATCAGTGTACCATGCATGATCTTTCACTAACTACACAGTACTGAGTGACTCACAGGATAGGAGTTCTCTTGCAATACAACAGGACTCGCACAATCTTTTTTGAAAAGGAGCTCCAAAAAAAATCAAGCTACTTGCTTGCAAAAGCGCTCTAGCCCACTACTCAAAGCATTTTAGCAGAGCTGGAAAAGGCCTTTAAATTGCTCCAGCTTAGTCTCTTCATTTGTTATGAAACAAGGCTCACAGGCCTCTGCATGATGATACAAGATAGATGGATCTGGTACTGTTTGTCCCCTGGAGATTTAGGTGGAGCAGTTCCAGGCACTCCAAGCAAGTACTGGCTATATTGCGGTTATATCTACTCCAAAAGTGTAAGCAATTAAGAAATAAAACTCTGGGGTATTTTTTTTTTTTTTTTCAAATTTGCCCTCCCCCTCAAGTATATAAACTCTTGTGAAACAATCATGCTGAAATCGAGATTAATAACCCAGTTTAACTTGTTTTATGAAGATTACCATGGGACTCCCGTTGCTTAAAAAGTTTGGATTTTGGTAATCAAAAATAGAAAAAAAAAATCTTGTTTCTTCTTGCTAAACATTATGAAAAATGGACACCAATAACAGGCAAAGAGTTGAATCCAGGAGAGAGAAGGATCTACAGGACCCTTTCTTTGGAGCAGTGGCATACAGAATCTTAATGCTGGCATGTTTTGGGCAGGTGTCCTGTGGCAAATGCCCATTCCAATTCCTCTACCTGCGAGTAAACAATAGGACTTAACTGTATCAGAAGCAACTCTAGGAACGAGCTACATTTAGTCAGCACCTGGACTGAAACTAAATCATACAAAAAACACTTCCAGTAAAGTTGTATTAGGGAGATGCCACCACAGGTGATTACTACCTTGTTTCTAACCTTTTAAAAGGCCATCTGTGTCTACACTTCCATGTGATCTGTGGCAATCATTAAAGGAGAAGGCTAGAGTAACCTGGATACTTTCAGTATTTGAAGTCACTAGGACAACAAAACATGCTTGAAGTTTGCTTTATTTGTTCATAAGGCCTGTGCGTTACAGCAAGCAAAAGTATAGCTACTGTGGACAAAGCTCAGTCTGGAAGAGCATTAAATGTTAACCATAGGGATGTGTATTTGCACACAACATGCTGTTTTTCTGTTGCTGGAATCTCACACTCATGAGTTACAGATCTTTGAGGTCTTTCTGGATGTTCCACAGTGTATCCGCGCTCTTCTTCAGCTGAGCCACCTCATCATCCTTCAGCTTTTGGTTAATAACACTTGTCAATCCAGAGGAATTTAAGACAGCAGGAAGGCTCAAGAAGACATCATTCTCAACACCATACATGCCCTGCCACAAAGAAAAGAGATCAGACAAGAACCCATCACTCTGATCTGCTTTTAATTTCTACAGCAGGAAGCCTTCTGAGAGCAGAGCTCAAGGCAATTATTTTGCAACGTGCAGGAAGTTTTCAGTCACAATGTATTTGAGAAAAATGAAAAGTAGAGAGCTGGTTTAGACCAAGTGGTTGGCAATGCTGAGATGGGAGATTTCAGAAAAAAAACCCTCCAAACCCCTCGCATATATATATATATATATATACACACACACACACACAGAGCAAATAGTGGACAAAATTCAAGGCTCCCATTTTAAATTCAAAGTAGTATTTTACAAAGCTTCCTTTGTTCAGGACATTGCTACTTGAGACTAAATAGCTTTTCCGTAAGAACAAAATGAACCAGAGCATCCAATTAGCCACCACTTCTTACCTTTACCAGTGTTGAGACTGAATGAACCCGGCACAAGTTCTTCAGCATGGTCTCACAGAGGTCAGCAACACTAAGGCCAATAGCCCAGTTTGTGTATCCCTTAAGTTTGATTACCTCATAGGCACTACGGAAATATTGAAATACAGTTGTGTTAAGTCTTCAAGATACTGTGAGAATGACAAGTCTTAAGGTGAGGGAGTGTTTCCCATTTAAAAAATCTGAAACACCTGTGACACACTAAGTTTAGGAATTAAAACATTAAAGAGAGAGTGACATATTTCAGCATTAAAGGATAAAGCATTAAGTCTACACCATACCATATGTAATAAAGAAGCCCTATACTAGTATGGTCCTTATTTCACAAGTGAGACAAGCAATTTAGCAACATGTATAGTTACCTCTAGACAAGTTTTAGGAAATCAATGAACAAAATTTTGCCCAAATCAACTCCACCACTCTGCTCACAGAAAGCATACCACCTTTTGTTGTGTCCTTTGAACAAAGTTAAGCATTTCAGAAGCTACTTGTGAGAAAACAAGTGCCCAGGGCTCTAAGTGCTGCAGCACTGAAGTGGGTATGTTATGGAATAGCTTGTCTCACTGCAGGATCATAAAGCTTACCAACTGAAATCCTGCATGTCTGTGTTTAAACCAGTAGTTGCACTTACTCAGGCAGCCCTCTCAATAAAAGGGCATGAAAGCTGCAGTAGAATGGAGAGGCAGTGACAAGGAGGCAGACTAGCTATTTTTGGCCTCACAAATATCCACTGTATTCCCCACGGCACTGTACCTTTCAACCACTTGCTTGTGGACTTCCTTCCAGTTCTCGCCATCTTTGTCAGTTCCCATGGCAGGATTCAGCTCCTGGAGAGAAACGCCTGCCACATTAACTCCGCTCCAAACAGCCACTGTAACAGAGAGAGGACTTAAGTTTCAGTAGCCATTAGCAGCTCTCCCTCCACTTTTCCCATCTAAGGTAATTGCATAGGAAACAATGTTTGGGACACGTTTTAAGTTTTCATTTCACTACAGTGACTACAGCAGGTCTATGAAGATAGTTATGGGACTAGAACATCTCTCTTACGATGAAAGGCTGAGCGATTTGGGTCTTTTTAGTCTGGGAAAAAAAGACGACTGAGGGGGAATCTTATCAATGCTTATAAATACTTAACGGGTGGGTGTCAGGAGGATGGGGCCAGGCTCTTTTCAGTGGTGCCCAGTGACAGGACAGGAGGTAACAGCCACAAACTTGATCATAGGAAGCTCCATCTAAACATGAGCAGGAACTTCTTTCCTTTGAGGGTGGCAGAGCACTGGAACAGGCTGCCCAGAGAGGTGGTGGAGTCTCAGTCTCTGGAGACATTCAAAACCCGCCTGGACACGTTCCTGTGCAACCCGCTCTGGGTGACCCTGCTCTGGCAGGGGGGTTGGACGGGATGATCTCCAGAGGTCGCTTCCAACCCTACCATCCTGTGATACAGTTAGTTCTGAGAACTTTGGGGTTCAAATATGAGACTCTCTTAGTACTGACATTTTAACAAATCAGTTGCAGCACATGAACAACAGAACTTTCAGTCCTTGAAAGGTGTAGACATCTACTTTGGAAGTCAGAAACCTCCAAGTCTACCAAAAATGCAAATGTTAGCTGTTCAGCCTTTTAACGTTAATTGTATTCCAGAATTGCAGCAAGTATGTATTTGCTGTCCCACTACTCAGTAGTAGGGTTAGCCTTCAAGAATTCTACTCTTGTTTTCCTGAATAACAGGATAGCAATATGCAACCTTAGACTACCAGGAAAGGAATTTGCACGTCTCCCTTCATATTGGAAGCTTACAGGCAGACTCATTCTCTGTTCCTGTGAATTAACTAGGAAATTTCTCAGCTCCTTCAGAGCAAAAGCAGCTGTAACACCAAAGCAAGATGAGCTCTGCTCATCCAAGCTCTACTTCCACTACAGAGTAGGCCTGGCTTCCGTAAACACTGTTGATCAGACACTGTACTTTGATCAAAGTATGGGTCATTGAACAGGTCCCTTAAAAATACACACCACTAAAATATAGAGCAGTACCAATCTACACAGGTGCTTTGCTGCATCACATCAGATTGAACTAAGACAAATAAGCTTCTTTGACAGGGTTTTAGATCTATCTTCTCTTAAATAGCATGGACAAAAGTTAAGGGATAATTTTGTTAGCCTGAATCTGGATTGCTAGCTATTTTTACTACTTGCAACAAGCTCTGCCATTAACCTAACAAGAGCTAATGTTGCTTTCAGCAGAGAACTGTGCTACAGACTATGTTATGATGCTCCAAAAACTGAGGATAAACAGAAGTATAAGCTGTTGTCTTCAGGACACGACTTCAGCTAACAAAATTGGCCTTTTCAGTCCAGGGTTTAATCATACAGACACTTCTATTAAAAATGCATAGCTAGATTTCCTGGACTTGTCTCAACACTGATCTTCATAAAAATACAGCGAAGTGCTAGTTACTCAAGGTCAAGCTGTGTCTGCTCTTTCAGAATTTGGCAACAGCCCTTAGGCCTCAACCTCTAACGTGGTCCTTCCTATTCCCAAGGAGGTCAGAAGGGCTCCTTACCACTAGAATCACCATGTTCTCCCAAGATCCAGCCATGGCAGCTGGCTGGATGGATACCAAGTCTCTCAGACATCAGATAGCGAAATCTTGCTGTGTCTAGATTGCAGCCACTTCCAATCACACGGTGTTTTGGCAGGCCACTCAGCTTCCATGTGACATAGGTTAATATATCCACTGAAAAGAAGAATGTGCACAGTAAGTGACACAATTCACATACACCAGGAAGAATGCTCCAACAATTACTTTGCTGTAGGCAATCAGGAGGACTCTAAACACAGTTGGGCTCATTGGTCACAGTGTTTTAGGTCTGACTATTTGGGGTCTGACTGCTGGAAATTTAGGACCCATCTAGCTAAAATTGAGGAAGGCCTTTGGAGATTCGTATCCTGCTAGCTAAAGTTGGAGGCACTTTTTGTCACAGCTAAATCCCTAGAGCATCCAGAATTAGGGACTGAACTCTCCATATGGCTAAGACATTCAAGCAATTTCCTGAAGTAATGTTACCTTCTACTTTATCATTACAATAAGAGGTGAAGCAAATGGAAATGAAATGTGCTTGAGAATCACATACTCTGTTTCTAGTTGGTAACTATTTCAGGTTCATTTCTCAAACAGGTTTGTGCATTAAGCAGGTTTTTTTGCACCAATTGCCTCTGTAGCATGAAAAGCCAGACGAGCTCTGTGCTTCCACTACAGGTGGCTCTAAAAATACAGTTTTAGAAAAAATACAAACTTAGGTTGGAGCAGACAGTGAAGGCTGTGAGCAGGGAGGAAAAAAAAAAAAATCTAAAATGTAGCTCAAAGTAACAATAATAAACACACTGCAATAATTATGGCTCCAGCACTCCCAGAAGCCAGCCAATTCTCAGAAGGGAATGTATTTGTGTACACATATATAACACCTTGCTGTTGCAAGTAACATGCTCACAGGCATAGTTTCCCTGCAGCTTCAGTTCTAGCAGTTCCTGCCAGGATCACAGTAGTCTGTACAGAGTACCTCTCTACTGAACACCTACATTCGGTTTGGACAGTCTGGCTTTCAAGTTAAGTGCCAAGACACCCCTAAACTTTGAGCTGTGCTTTGTAATTTCATCAATCGCCTACAGCAGGGCTTTCCAGTCAGGCCAGGCTGCGGCCAGTGCTGTCTAAGCTAGAGCCCAGGCAGATCTAGGGAAGCTAAACAGGGAAGGACATCAGACCACACACCAACACACAGGCAGCAGGCATCCCTGATGCTCTGGCACCCTTGAAGTCCCTTCTAATGCGCTCACAATAACTTCCGCTATACAAGACCAGTGGACAAAATTCCACACGTCGACAAAACAAAGCAGTATAAAAATAGTTGTGAAAAAGCAACATGCAGTTCTCCTCCTACACCTGCTCCACTGCAGAAATGTCTGTGGTTTGAATTCACCCTTGCTAGAACAAAAGCAGTTTTATCTTTGACTCAGTTTGATTTTTGGATAAGTTTTTGAAGTTATAAGTTATTATACTTGCACAGTAGCCACTTGCTCAGGAAATTAGTATTCAGTAGTAGTTATTGTCTAACAGCTAATTACTCAACCACCAGCTGAGTCACTAGCTTTACATGCACTGTTTTGACTCTGCCAAGATACCTTCAAAAGCATTGTTACTTCATTGCCAGGGCTCTGTAGTAAGGGCTTTACTCAGATGTTGAATCAAGCAAAGACAGCCCTACAGAGACACCCTACAAAGCACATCAGCTTTACACATTCAAGTGTCCCAGCTATATGAGTACAAAGGAGATACTTGCAAGTGAGCACACAGAGGTGTATAATCAGCTATAACACTTTTCTCAGTTATATATAATATATAGATATATATTACAATTAGTTATAATCTAAATGAACTATTCTATGATCTAGTACAGTTAACCTTTCCCCCACCATAACCTTCAGAATGCAGATATTTTTTCCTGAAAATATAGCCAAGACTAGAGTATAAGTTCTGCATCCCAAGAAAATCACCATATCATATCCAGACACAAAAGAAAGTTATGGCTTACAAACAATTTAAGAGCAAAATGAAGGTCTCCTTTAGAGATGAAAATTTTAACCTACCTACTGCTTAAGCCAAAGGATCTAAAGAACTGACATATTTACCATGAAGCATGCTTTTAAGAGTATGGACACCATGAGAAGCTCTGAATAAAGAGTGCATCACAAAGTACAGAATACTTGTTTGTATTCTGCTGCTAGCAACTACATGGCCAATGTCCACACAAACAGAGGTATTAATTTTCAACATTCAATTTGTAGTTGAGAAAACTGATAAAACAAAACACTGGTTTGCCAACAAATAGAATTCACAAGTGTTCTAGAATGAGACTGCCTTACCTGGGTTGGAAACCACCAGGATGATGCAGTTGGGACTGTGCTTAACAATTTGGGGAATGATGTGTTTGAAGACATTCACATTCCTCTGAACCAGGTTGAGACGACTCTCACCCTCTTGCTGACGAACTCCTGCAGTTACTACCACAATCTTGGAGTTGGCTGTGACAGCATAGTCTACAACACAGCACAGGGGAAGAGATATAGAACACGTTAAACAGACTTATCACTAATTTCAATAGCATTGTGTTCATAGAGGCATTATAGGTAGCTTCCCCACCACGCATACACTCAAAGCCAAAAACCATGACACATTAACCATTAAAACCATTACTCCCTTGTTACAGTGTTCTTCTGAAGTCCCAGCCCTATTCATACACTTTAGCTTTTCAATGCCAAGGTCTTAAGAGTTCTCTAAGATTACACAACTAATGCTCGACCCTTAAGCAAATTCACAGAATACCAGTATTAAACAAAAGACACTGAGGGTCACCTTTGCCTGCCACAATCTTGTGAGTGTGAAGGAACAGGCTGCCATGCTGTAGATCCATCATTTCACCTTTTAGTTTGTCTTCCAAAACGTCAACGAGAGCAAGCTCATCACAAAGATCCTGAAGAAAACAGCAAAATTTAAAGGAGACAATGAAGCAGTTAACTTGCATTTTAAAGTCCCTCCCAGTTAAGCTATGTTACATTTTCAAGTGACATGTTACACATCTGAAAGCATCTCTTCTCCAAAGGAAAGAAGTAGCACAGCACTGTCTTAGTGTTCTGATGTCTCTCACAGTAACAGAGTCAGAGGCTACCACAGCACAGGTTCATAACACTCCGACTCTTTAAAAAAAAAAAAGGTATTATTTGTGGGGAGTTTGAGTGCACAGCTACCCCTTGGCTAGTAAGGCACTTAGGAAAAAACTTGCATCTTTCAGAGTCATAACAAACTTCCTAAATCTCTCCAGCAAATACGCTTATTTTAAATACATAACAGCACACTGCATAATTATCAAATTAATGTTCTCCTGTAGCATTTCTTCAACCGGTTCATTTCACAAGAAGTAGAATGGGAACAGACTTACTTTCCTCAAGAGTAAAAATAGTATCAAGAGAAAACAGTCTTCACCTAACTTTCTCTACTACAGCTACTACACTATATTTACTTTGCAGAACAGATTTAGCCACATGTGCTTGTTGTCCAGCCAGGTTAAGTAGGGAGACAATGTCATATAGTCTCAGAACAGGAAAACAGTGAAATACAGGGGTGGAGGAAAAAGGCATTCTGCTGTAATGCAAAGTTTTACTGCCTTTTGACAGAAGTGTTTACTACCCTTGTAAATTCTATTATACTTAAAGGCTTATCATTCAGTAAATTACACTCATATTCAAGCTACTACTTCCTTCTATTTTCCTAGGTATCTATATCCCATTTGAAAAGAGTAAACACACATTTATGCTATTAAAATGTATTACTACCAGCAAGCTTCTTTGTTTACTTATATAAAGGTAGCTAACACTCGTTACCTCACATGGAAATATTAATTATTCCCATCAACGAAACTACTACAAACAGGCAACAACATGCACTGTTTTTTCTGTGGGAAAATGTATTTAACAGCAGGCATATTTCAGTTTTTCATTTCATACTCTAAAAGTCACATTAAGAGTTTATTGCTTTTCTGCACTGTTTCGCAGCCAAATTCATCAACTGCTGAATAAAAAAACCCTAAGAGTCTGTATCTGCACTTGGTCTGTTCTTGAAAGAGTCTGCAGGGTAAAGTTAAAGTCTCAGTTATTTAAATATTATGAAAAAGTGTCCTTAACTGAAGTCACTGGTGTTAAGAAGTTAGCGTATTCAGAATTTGAAAAAAGACTGCGTGCATGTGTGTGATTATGCATAGATGTATACATAGGCAGTCTAACTATATGGGACTTTCTCACTCTAGACCTTGCAAGCAATAGTCACCAGGGTCAGCAGGTTCAAGGAGCCAGTTCTCACTGAAATACAAGAGCTCCTGGAAGAGCTCCAACGACTAGTTTCATGAATTTGCATCAGAGTTGCCTAGAGAAGAATTCGTCTCACTATTGGCACACATAGGAATGAAATCTACAGAATCACCAAACACAGCTTTAAATATTCTCATTGGAAGCAGCTGACTTGTGACTGTGGAGATGTTTCCATTTCTAAAACAGTATGGCAACATCAGTGACCTGTTTCTGAGAGGGAGCTAAAAATAACCAATGTGAAAATTCTAGTGTCATTCAAATTTATATATTAAATACTACACCAGTAAACTGAAATCAGTATTATCACACTGTTTAGTTTTATAAAATCCAGAGACACATAAAATTCAACTGCACCTACATCTTGAAGTATAGGCAATTAAGTACAAAATGTTATGCCATGGTTTAAAAAAAAAGACATCTTGGGAGCCAACCATCATGCACAAATCAAAGCCACACCTAATTCAGTGACAAGAATCAGACAGTTTTATTACAAAAATGTTTTACTGCAGCTTATGCTTGTGAAACAACAAGAGAGCAGAAGCCTGGTTGAAATAAACTCCATCATGCCATAATCCAAACTTGAAAAATTTAAAATCAGTTTTTACTCTGGGTTTGGTGCATGTAACTCATTAATAGTAAAACTTTGTGCCTAGATTTCTGAAGGCACAATTTGATCCTGCTTAGAGCAGCAGATGAACGCTGGATTATAGTGAAGCATGTGTAACTTCACCTGGCTCCCTCACAGCCAACCTTACAGGTTACAGTACTACTTCAAAAACAAATGAGTTCAGACAACCAGAGGCAAATATTTGCTTAAAAAAATATAAATACACACAATGAACTGTCACTGGTTTTCCATTAAGTTTCTTCTTTAGTTATATAGTTTTAAAAACTGTTACTTTCACATCAGTACTTAGTTTCACTGTGGCCCTTTCTTACTGTCTGTCAATTTTTTCCTTGCCTCATGAATATCAACAAGTCAAAACCCTTAAAAATTTTTTTAATAATTAAATCCCCAGTACTCTATATGCATCCTCAAGATAACAGGTAGAGAAGGGATCATCTTCAAGTAAGTTACAGCTAGTTTAGTAGTAACTGCAAGATTTTTTTCAACTCACTGCAAGCTACTTGATTTAAGATCTGCCCCTGCAAGTGGCTAAGGCGTATCTGTTTGCGCCTTCTTTTAAACAGAAAAAGGTCTGCAGCTCCCATTTGTCTTTTCAAAAACAGCATGAGAGGAATCAAGTTTAAGTCATTCACATTATTCTCTAAAAAACGAAGCGCAAAGTACAAGAGATCCTTATTGTATAATAAGCCTTTGCTTTGCTCAAAACTACAACATGAGATTTGCCAAAAAAATCCAGAAACCACTAACAGGAAGAGTCAGAATAACCTCTAAGTCCAGCCCTCTATTTTTAAACTAGCTAAAACTCCTCTGGAACAACAAAGCCATACAACCAAGCAATAAGAGCTTAAGAAAAATAAAGCCTATGGAAGGGAACTGCAGTATTTTCAGTTACTACAGCACATATGCATTAGAATAGTAAAAATCAAACATGCATAGTTCTGATTCCTATCCCATATTTCACATGGATTCCTGCTCTGTTTGCATTCTTTGCCCAGCAGAGCTCTCCCACCAAGTGAACTCTAGCTTTGTTGTGGAAGAATAAGAAAATTTTAAGAAGAAAGAAAAGTCTGGCAGAAGCTTCACTACATTTTCCCAGCAGCCGGCAAAATAACTCTGCCAAACAAGTGATTTATTGCTAAGCACAGATGGAAAGGTGACGGCACAAAGAGAAACTGAATGGGGAGGTCAACCTTGCATGACCAGTGTAGATCACTCCTTGCTTACACCAACTGCAAACGATTCATTCCTGTACTACCCTACCCAGTCTCCCACCACCCGCTAAGACAAACAGGCGGCGCTGAGACATTACAGCAGCGGGAACTCGAACAGCACGTTGTCCTTGAGCCGTACCTTTGTGAGGATGCTGATGGCACAGGCCATGCCAACCTGTCCAACCCCCACAACGGTTATCTTGTTGTTGGGGACGGCGGCTGCCGCGGCGATGGGGGTGATCAGCTTCTCCTTCAGCGTTGCCATGGTGTTCTGCAAGGAGAGACAGGGAAGTTTGGTTCAAAGCAAGCGAGCGGGAACCAGGCACCCGGCGGGGCTGGTCATGAAACCAGGACCCAGTTGGGGACCAGTCAACCTGATGCCACTTCCCCGGCTCGTTTCCACTCAGCCCCGCGGCTCCCTTCGCTCAGCCCACCCGCACATCCCTCCCTGCCCCGGCCGGCGGCCTGCCCCCGCCCCGCCAGCCGCAGCCCAGCAAGGGGCCGGGGCCGGCACAGGAGGGCACCCCGCGGGTTCCTGCCGCCATCCCGCCCAAACCTCCCTCAGGAACCACGGCCTGGCTCCGGTCACCGGCCCCCGCGTCCCAGCGGTGCTGGGACCGCCCGCCCCCCACGCCATCCGGGGATGCTCGGCCCCGAGGGAAGGCGCCCGGCAGGACCGAGACGCCCGGGTCAGGGAAGGAAGGGCAGGGCCGGGCGACCCTGCAGCATCTCCCGTCCCGGAGAGGGGACCCCGCCAACTCCGCTCGCCCCGTACCCACCAGCGAGGCTCGGAGCGGTGAGAGGAGAGGAGTGCTGCCGGCCGGGACGCGACCACACGGGGCTCGGGCAATGAGGGCTCCGCAGCGGAAGGGGCGGGCCGGCGGGCAGGGCCGGGCCGCCCCCCGCCGCCCCCTCCCTCGCCTTCCCCGGCGCCATTGGGGAGGCGGCGGCCGCCGCGCTCAATCCCAGCCAAGGACGGAGGCTCAAGGGTGCCGCCGCCCCGCCCCCGGCTCCCCGGCTTCGTCCCCCGCTTCCCCTCATTGTGCGCTGGGGGAGAATGGCGCGCCTGGAGCCGCACAGGAATGCTTTGGGGGAAGAAGGAACGTAACCTGATGCAGTGCCACGACCGCTCCCCCTCCCCCCCACATCACACTCTCTCTGACTCTTTCCCGCTGTCCCAGGGGAGCATCACTTTAAAGTTGTGATCTGAGGGGCCCGTGGAATGAGCCCCTGGAACCTGAATGGAGTGTCGTGCCTTGTTAAAGTGATACGCGCATTCGTCATTGTAACAGGAAAAATCAGACGATATGACATTTCCTCTGGCCTATGGAATAGATCAACTGAAAGTTGGGGTATACAGTTTCCCACTGTTGCTGAACGGGGAGGAAGTGATTTGTTGCAATTCCTGCAGGAGCAATGCCTGGGAAATAGGAAAGAATAGCAAAGGATATTTTCTGCTAATGCTGTAATACCACTTCTTTCTAGCTGTCAATGGAGAAAGTAGAGACAAAACACTGAATTGTACGCATTTCACTGGCAGAAAAAATGAAGGTTTTAGGTTCCTTGTCACATGTGATTAACTCTCACAAGAGGGAAAACAGAAGGGTAGATTCCAGAGTCCTCCCAAATAAGTCACTGGGTTAAACGTGACTAGGCAGAGAGCCTAGCCCTTCCTGTCTAAGACTATGGTTACCTTTTTTTTCCTGTTTTTGTGGCCAGTTTAAATTAGTTTCATTGATTTTTTTTTTGCCAGCTATTTTGCCAGGTTAGTAACTGGATTAATTCCCTCTGGCTCACCAAGCAGCCAAACAAACACTGGTGCCAGCACAAGAGAGGTGGCGAGCACGAGTGGTGAGGAAAGGGTGAAACTTGCTTTCCTGGGCAGCAGTACGGACTCGTGCTGGCTTTAAATGACAATCCAACCATGACCTACTTTGCTTCTTTACATTTTTTGACATTACGAAGGGTCCCCTGGAGGGAAAGGAATGAGTTAAGACATCCACGGGGCACTTCAGGTAGTGACTTGCTATAAGCAAATAAATTCAAGACTGGTAACTACAGCTGAAGTGGGAGCTGGAGGTAAATAATAATTACACAATGAAACGTAGAAGTGAGAAAGTCTATCATCTATAATGGAGATGAGAACATGCAGAGCTTAACTTTAAGAAAAGAAGGGGGAAGGGAGAAGAAAAGATACAGGAGAGGTTAGGAAAGGATCAGAGCAAGATTTTTTCATTCCTGAACCAGAACCAAGGGGCTGTGCTTGTCCCGCCTGTCCCTGTAGTGAGCAGCATTCACTGCTGCGTTATGTCTTCTTTGGACAGGATCATTCTCACTCCTTATGAGCATTCAACAGTCAATTATCACAGTAGCATTTGTAATTAAATACAGAGGAAAATGCTGCTTTCCTATTTGCAAGTTCCTAAGCTTTTAAAAGCAGACCAGACCATGTACCACATCTCACAACAGTTCTCCTAGGCCCTCCTTTAGGTCACGCCTTGTTTTGCTCACAGTCTTAGAAGCATGGGGTATTTAATCCCCTTCTTGAAGCACTTGCACTCTACATAGACAAGGCAGGTGCAGGACAGCAGAAGAAAGATTATTCCCTCTTCCTGCTCTTAGTTAGTTATTGTTCCAGATGATGGAGGACTGAGGCACAAAGAGGGGAAAAGATCTCCCCAGGGTCACATGGGAAGTTTCTTCATGACAGGTCACAGTTTCAAAGTTCAGCTCTAGTTGGCAACATTGGTATTTTTGATGAAACACAGTTTTCCTGAAAAACAAACCCTACTGTTAAGGGACAGAGTCTAAATAAATTTGCCTGGTAAACTTCATACAATTACAACATTTTTTTGTGTGTACATTTTAATTGCATTTAAGTTTTGGTTTGTATACAGAGTCTGTAATTAGGTAAGTCTGAGATACTCTACTACTTGCATCTGTCCCATCATCTTCCTAAAACACATGAAAGTAGATATGATTTCCCTGCTGTTTCTTTTTTTCCAAAACCGCAATTAAATCTGATTAGAGACAGACATCTCACTTGAAAAAACTCTATTAATGGAACCCTTTCCTACAGCAAATTGTTGATGGCCTGATGGCCACGGTCTGGTGATGGCCATAGTCCTAAGGTAGTAAACTTTATGAAGAATATAACCTAAGAAGGGAAAGAGCCCATTACACTGCAAGAACATGGGATATAGGCCTTGATGGCTGGAGAACATCAGGTAAAGGGTGATCTTATGTGACTGCGACACACCTGGTTGATCAGGTCATTAGACTGCAGGATGGATATGTTCATAATTTCACATGACTGTAACGGAGAAATAAGAATCAGTGGTCCAGTTTTGCAAAGTACAGAGAGCTGAATTCACTTGCTGGAAATCACGAAGTTCTGACATCCATACAATGCTGGCAGATGCTGACCTAAAATTCTGGTCCACCTATGTTTTAATTCTGTGGTTATTCATCTGGATTTTCCATTTGAAGGGAAAATGCATCACACAATAAAGAAAAATGATCTTGGAGTGACAATTCTGCAAGCTTCTTTTACCCCAGTTTTAGGTGAAGGAATGAATCCATATTTTTGGCATTGGGCCTAGTTTCTGTTTAATTTTCCAGCCACTGCCTTTGAAGAAGATTGCTGATGTTAAGGGTCAAGGTTGATCGACCACCCTCCTTTTTGGGAAGCGTCCATTGATATCTTAACAAACCTTTGCCACATTGCACTCTGGACCCATACTGCTCTTCAGTTCACAGACCAAGCTTTGTGGAAAATACTGTGAGGAAATGTTTCCTTTAGCACACGCCATTACTATATACTGAAAGAAGAGACAGTGAAAGGCTTCATGGCTGGAATTTGGTCATATGACCTGGAAGATTTCAATGCAAACTCATTGCTCCAAAACTGTGTGAAAACCAGCAGAGATCGGAAGATGTTGCTCTCTGACTGTCTGACTCCATCTAAGTACCATTATTTTGGATATTGATATCCTTCTTTTCTAAGCAAAGAAGCCAAGACATTAGAAAGTCATCCCCAAAGCAAGTTTAAGATGTAGCTCATGTTCTTATTGTTCACACCACCTCCTCCAGACACTGCTCACCCACCACAGACACCCACTGCTGTCTGCACGTAACGCAGACTTCCAGCGTTGACCTTCTGACTTGCACCTAAGTGAGATGCCCATGGAAGAGAGGACTTGAACCCCTCCTGTGTGAGTTCACCATGGTGAGTGAATAAATGGAGCCTTCTGGGGGGCCTATTCCCAAATGCTAGTTCTTGCCCAGGGAAGCTGTTTTCATCCCCCCGCCATAGTCAGCAGAAACTCTCCTCCAGAAGCAGTTCAAGGCGTAGTAAGATATGCTGGCTTCAGAAACTAAGCCAGCTTCTGATGTTTTTGCCCTATGTTGTCAGCTTCCAGTTCTGCATCACTGTTTGCTGCTGTCTTATCTGTATTGCTGCTGCGATTGCACTGGCTCGAAAGCAAATCCCTGTTTTCAGGGAGATAATTTCTATCAGTTGGTTGTTCCAGCCCCATGACAGTGACAGCAGCATGAGAACTGAGTGGGAAATTACGATGTGGGTGTAGGGACTCCTTTAAGCCGCTACCACCATTAAAACTGTCCATTTACAGAGCTGACAAGGGTGAAGTTATCCAGCAGAGCTGAGTCAAAGTATCAGCTCAGCACTGCAGGAATAGGCGAGTCTCAAAGTGTTGCCCTCCACCCCTGCTCATCCCTCACACCCACCAGCTTTGATACTTCTCTAATCTCTTCCTAAACCAGTTCAGCTTGTTAAATAATTTTTCGTTCCTTGAAGTGACTCTCTGTTCATTAGCCAGCTGTGTGCATTCAGTGAAGTGCCCAGCAAACAACAGAGGCAGCTCAAGAAGGGCCAGGATGAGCAGGCGCAAGGGGGTGTCCCTTCCCTTTGTTGTGGCTGAGAAACACTAAATCGGCTCTCTGCCTCTCCTGCAATTTCAGCCTAAATTAAGCTTGTGCTCTGAGCTGCCTTGTAGAGAAGCATACGTTTCCACAGACTACAGAAGGAGCTGGGGATGGGGATTAGCTTCACTCAGCTAAATTTAGTCTATGTGAATACCTCTTCCTGTACCCAGTGTTGTAATTCCAACGCTTCTTAATAATAACTCCTGTAGAGAAACTCTCTTAAGTTGTCTTGAATAGCATAATCAACTCCAGCAGCGGTATCAGCTAACACGGGCTAGATAAGCACAGCATTTTATTCCTTGGCATGTGCCAGAGATTTGCTGTGTGCGTTTAGTTTGTACTCTTGAAATCTCTGTGTCATTGTAAGCTTCCTGGCTAATGATGAGACATGTGCATGTTGGCAGCAGCAGCTTTGATAGGTTCAGAAAGTCACGAGCTCCCTGGAATCTGTTGATTTGCTTTCTAGCACCCTAAGAAGAGTAGGTAGAAATTCACCCTGCCTGGATTTTAGTTTTACTGATTAGGACTTGGAATAGTAATTAAAACGAATAGATTTAAAAGGGTGCATGTTAGATGGCTGGGGCTTTTGGCTTGCAGAGGTGCAACGAGAAGTGGTTTATTTTGAAAGTTTAAAAAATAGGAAAGCACTTTGCATGAAAGCCATTCTGAAAGCAGGTGAAAACTGTACTTTGTGTGACCATGAATTGTCTTAGCCTTTTATAACTTTACTGTGACTGCTCTGCCTGCTTGGGCTTGTTATGTTCCTGAAAGATGGACATCCTTACCCTGACTATTTTGAGAAGTTCATAGCACCAAAGACAGAAAATTAAAGAACATTATGTGATAGGTATCAAATATCTGCTTTTTTTTCCAAAACATCCCTTTAGCTTCAGATTGGCACCCTACTCCTTGCCATCTTTAGTGAATGTCATGTTTATTCCTACATCAGTGAGCGGATTAAAAACCCTTTAAACTATGTGATGTCCTAAACTTAATGTTTACTTTTCCTCGGTACATCTGGTGCACCTTGTAGTCGCTCACTTTTGCAAACCTGTTCCCATTTGAAATTATTGAATATATGCATTTCAAATATATGATGCATTTCAAATTATATTGTATCTGCCTGTGTTATTCCACAAATGATTTTTAATATCATTGCAGCTGTTCTATCTACTTGGGGATGCAGTGCTTACCTTTCAAATCAAATACATACACAAAAGTGATTACATTCCACTTTCTCTTTAGTTTCATCATTGTACAAAACATAATTAAATTGTCTTGCCATATGATAGGAAGTATACTAAGAGGACATTTGCAGCCCTGTGTCCCCTGAATGTTGCTTCACGTAATAAAGAAACTCAACATCTGTCCCTGTTTGTACAAGGTAATGAGTTCTAAATGGCAACTGAACAACCTGCATGAGCATGGATGCTTATCTTCATCTGTTGCTTATTGCTGTTTACTCTTTGCACTAACTCTTTTATTCTAATTCCGTCCATGATAAGACGTCATTAGTGCCAGAAAGGATTTGGCAGTGCAGTTAGACTGTGAAAGTATGCCAGCCAGTTCTCTTGGTGGAGGCTCACCTCAGAGAGCAGGATCCTGTTTCTGGGACAGTTTATGTCACCTCTGTATATAAAACATGATGTATCAAACAAACTACCTTTGATATCTAGTGTGTGTGTTGGTGTGCGTAGTTAGAGAATAGTCATACTATAGTATAAATACATTATTCTATATAGTAAGTTCTACTGGTACGGTGTAGTCTTCTGACAAGCTTCAAAATGGTGTTACTGTAGCAGCAACACTTCTAAGAATAGACCAGGGCTCTGCTTTATTTTTGGTGCAGTAAATGACAAAAAAATACAGTTGTGACATCTGAGCGACTTCCCAGTTGCCTTTTAATGTACTGTTTGTGAACTATAATATTATCTAAATATGAATTATAATATGTTAGCTATTAAAGGAATGCAGAAAAAATATGCAGAAAGAGCCCATCCCTTTTCCACTTGTTTTTGCCATGAAAAATACCTGTGGGCACTGAACTTGGGCAACCTTTGCTTCCATGGATGGCTGATCAGTGAAGGAAAGCACCTCATTGAAGGATCTGTCTGGCATGAGGCTGACATTGTGATTCTGATATCTGACGTGACAGAGGCCATCCTGGGCTTTCTCAGTAGTGAACTGTTGACCTAGGGAATTTAATTGGAGAAAACACAGATCCTTACAGACATTAATGGCACAATATCAGCACCTGATGCTTGATCCTGAGGGCAATTTGACTAATCCTAAAATACAGGTTAAGAGGATGAAGTGCCTGTAGGGATGCATACCTCTCATAAGGGGTTCTGGTCAGCTGGCTTCCTGATGGGGAGATGTAGAAGAGATGAATACACACTTTAATGATGGAATTTGTCTCATCTGCTTTTAGATAAACCGAACATAGACTTCAAACTGTCTAGTCACCTTACAGTGAAAGGAAAAATACAGAAGTTACTTTGATTCACCGGTTTTAATCTCAATGTCCGTTACAGGGACAAATGCATTGAATCCTAGAAGGGCATTTTTCCTTCCCTTCACTCTAAAAGTGAGCTGAATTACTGAGTGGGGGAAAGAAAAAGATTTATTTTCAGTCTGATCAGTCACAGAAGCGGCTAGGGACATGTAGCAGGGGAAAAGGAAGAGATGGGATCACCGTTTTTGGTACTAGTCCTTCTTAACTCAGCATAAGCCAGTCTTGAAGCTGCACCTTCAGAGCAAGGCGAAGGTCATTCATTCCAGCTGAGCGCTGGGCTGCAGGGAACGGTAGGCACGTGCTCCTATTGTCCCCTTGCCAGTTTCTAGGAGAATTATTTCAGCCAAAGCAATTGCCAAGGTCAAGTGACTGCCTGTGTATTTATAGCAGCAGGGCAGTGCCATTAGCAGCGTTCAGTGCCCAAACTAACAAAGGAAAAATGAGCAGGTCTAGGAACACCATCTCCAGCTCAGGTTCCCTCTGATGCTCATGTGCTGGAAGTCTGGTTTACAGCTACAATGAATTCTGTCATGATCTCATTAGCAGATGTAAAAAAATGAAATCAGATTGTATCACTGTATGAATGACACAGAGGACTCTTGCAAAGAGTGCTCTGTAAAACTAGGGTTGGCCACTCCTTAGGGAACTAATGGCTCTTCAGCCAACAGTTCCCTTCAGCAGTTCAGCAAAATGACACTAGTGCTATCATCACAGAAACAGAAAAAGAGAAAAGCTAAGTGCTTCTGGCTGTTAAGGGCCTCAGAGGTACTGGTTCTGGGAGTTTAATGCTATTTAGGCCAGTATGCTTCTTCACTAATAAAATGTCTTATAAGGTATTGCAAACGTCTTATTTAGTATTGCAAAAGGTTATGGATATTTCTATCTCAAGCAGCAAGGTAATCACAACACCTCTTAAATAAGTAGTGGTGAAGTACATATGTCAGGAGCCACTGAGGTTTTCTAATTATGTAAGTAGTTCTGTCTGTATCTCTGGTGTTTACATGGTGCTGCCCTCACTGACACTAGTATAACCTTCCCCTATTTCAGGTATCTGGGTCAGGAAATAAAGGGCGCCTTCTGACTAGCTGAGTTTCTTATAAGCCCTTTATTGCTGCCACTCCTACTCCAAGTGTGCGGAGTCTCCCGATTACTCTGATCCCTTTCCAAGTGCTCCGAAGATTGAAAATTACACTGGAGATAGCCCAGCTTGTACTGATCTATGGTTTCCTTCAGGTGGAAAATGAAGATCAGACCTATACATCTCGATGGCTTTCTTGGCATCTGTCTTCGATGACAACTTTCTGATTTGTGCTGTGGAGCGATAAATTTGTTAGCTAGTCAGCTCAGGGAGTGCCAGGGTAATGTTTATTCTCCTGATTAGTATCTTTTGCTCTATGCTCTACTTGGAGCTTCAGCCTGAAAGTCAGTGGAAACTTCAGCTGGAGCAAAAAGTATTACTGCTTTTATGGAGGTTTAAAGATTTGATGCGGGGGGGATTGCCTTTGAGTAATTGGTGTGGCATTTTAGGCTCCAGGATCATACAGTCTGATTCAGATTTCCAAGCACAATCATAGCACAAGCAATATTATGTTATGGTGTTTCCCAGCGTATTGCATCTATCCCTACCCTGCCTATCTTGGCTGCCCCTTTGCTGTAGGACCATTGCCACCTCCAAAGTTATGGTTCACCCCTGTTCTCAGTGAAATCTACTCTGTCCTGAATTCCATGGCAGGGTAATATTTGTGTACTGCAGACACCCAGCTCCAAAGTATTTGTAATGATCATATCTCAGTGCTAATTTCTTTTCATGGTGTTTTCTGTTAGTCAGTTACTCTTTTGACCATGGAGCTGGTTTTTCTTTCATTCACAGTGTCAATCATCCACATGAAAGCTCCGTTGTCTTTAATGGTGCTTGTAATATCCAGGCTTAATTTCCCTTTGGTCCTGCCTTCAAGGTGCGTTTCTCAGCCTGAGAAACCTTAGGAAACCTTACCCAACCACTGACTGATATTTCATTTTCCTCTTGGCTCCAAATACTTTTCTTGGCATATATACATACTCTCTGAAAATGCATTGTTGTTGTTGTTGTCTTTTTTTAAATTGTGTTCATCCACTAGGTGCAGACGAACATGAACCCAGAAACAAATTGTTTTCAGACTCTGTGATCCAAAAGCACAAACTTACAGTTGGAGCTTGAGATCTCTTAGGGGGGGAATACAGCATGCTACAGCAAACATAAGCAAACAGCAAATAGATGGCTCCAGATAGGGTAAGCCATCTGGGAGACAGCAGTATCAAGAGGCAATATAAAAGGGGCAGTAAAGGTTGTGTCAAGGCCTAGGGGCTTATAATTTATATGTAATTGTATTTGCTACCAAATGAGGATGAAAGCGAGACAGCTATCATGTAGTAAAACCTCAAGACCTCTAAAGAACTCAATGCATTATTTGCGCTGTGAATGACAGCCTCTGTTATTATTTATTTCCACCGCATTTCATGTTATAGCAAGACAAATAAATAAGGGAAGGGTGGTAATCATAGAATCAGAGCGCAGATAAAGCTGAGAGAGCACAGTAGAGATAGTAGGGGTGTCAAACTTAGCAGAACAACTGAGACAGCAGTTTACAAACACCACCAACAAAATCATAAACTAGGGACTTTATGAAAGCCAGATCAGGAACAGCCACAGAAGAGTAAGAAATACCACAAAGGAACTAAGGAGATCTGTGTGCTTTTTCTGAGTGCTAGGACTCAGTCTGCTCAGAGATTGCTGGCAAGTCCCTTCACTTCTCAGAGACATGCTTCTGCGCCTATGCTCCTTGTAAAGTGCTTTGAGATTTGCAGAAAACAAGCAAGCTACTGCACTGAATGGATTTTTAAGGACTGCTATATTGGGTCAGAGCAATGGGTCATTTAGTCCAGTACCCTGATGCCTGCTGTAGTGAAAAAGGAATACAAGAAGCATGACAAATACCGGGAGAAGTTACTTCTGGTATGTCCTCCTAACTTCCAGCAACCAGTGGTTTAGGGATGGAGTTTGCTGGTAAATCTGTCATTTGTTGGAATTCACAATGGTAAAGTCCTAACAACACCCTGGGCAAGGAGTCCCCAAAGCAGTGTCAGCAGCAGGAGGGGACAGTGGTTAAACCTTGGGGACATCTGGCCACAGTTTTTTCAGAATGAGCTCCGGTACAAAAACACAGATCTAAGCCAACCATGTTCGAAGAACTTAATTTCTGGAGTCCCAGAATGGAAAGCACCTAGCTCATTCGATCCAAGCTTGTTCCTCAATAGAAACATTTTCAGCTTATGGCTATGTCTGCTTTGTTGTAATTTTACATTGCAGTTAGAGTGAGGTGTATAAAAGGTGGTTTTTTAATTTTTCTGAACAAGGCATCTCCAGTAAAGCATAGGTGGAAGTAACTATTAGGCAAAACTCAAAGCCCCGCTGTGGTGCTGTGAATGAAGGAAGGTGATCATCTCAGGCATTTTAAACTGCTTAAATTGACACAAGCAAGCAATACCACCACCTGTGTAACTTGGCCCTTCTGGAAAGCAAACCCATCTTCCTCGGCTCATATGACCCCTCTCAAGGACAAAGATCCTATTCCTTCAACCTTGTTGTTTGAGGGGCTTGTAAACTTCTTTACCTTGGAGTAAATAACCTTCTCCTTATTTAGTTCCATTTAACTCAATGGGATTGCTTGCGAAGTAATCAGGGCTGATGTGGGCACCATAAACGAGCCAAAACAAGAGTGTGTTTTGACCCCCTGTGCAAGCTGGTGATGTGGAGAGGAAATACTAATGTTCACACTGCTTATTACAGTTTTTCCTTAAAATGGATACTAAGAAATTTCTTAAACATTTCATATCTAGTCACACATATTTACTTCTTTAAAGCAGTTACAGTATTGTTTAGATAGGTATTTGCCTGTTTACACTGTTAAAATAACTTNGGTCCTGTCCCCCAGCACAACGTCAGATATTTACATTTTGCCAGGGGCCATTCATTTAGATATTCTGCCCGTCAGGCAGAAGTAAGCTCGGAGGCATTTAAGCAAGGAAATTCAAAAGAAAAAGCAACTGCACAAAGCAGCGCTCCTCCTCTTCAGAGTCTGGATTCACTGAATCCAGGGAAAGAATTTCAAAGCAGCATCCCAAGGAGGAATAGAAATTATCAACAGTGAAGAGGCCACTGTCTATTCACGCATTGTGTTAGTAAATAGAGTATCCACAAAGTATTAGTAATCCAGAAATACGTAACCCCAATTATTAAGTGCTTCCAATTGACATTTCTTTTCAATAGGTTGTTCCATGTACACAGCCACACAGGAAGCTTACAAAGACTCATTTTTTTTTAACTGCATCTTTTTCAGGGCAGAATGAGAGCCTAAAATATACATGAACAACAGCAGCAGAATCAAAAAGATAGATCATAGAATTTCATCACATTTTAGTGCATAGAACCATAGAATGGTTTGGGTCGGAAGGGACCTTGAGGATCATCTAGTTCCAACCCCCTGCCCTGGGCAGGGACACCTCCCACTAGACCAGGCTGCTCAAAGCCCCATCCAGCCTGGCCTTGAACACTTCCAGGGATGGGGCATCCACAGCTGCCCTGGGCAACCTGTTCCAGTGCCTCACCACCCTCACAGGAAAGAATTTCTTCCTAATGTCTAATCTGAATTTCCCGTCTTTCCATTTAAAAACATAATACACTCAAATACACTTAACCCATCTCTCAGTTAGACTTCCTGGAGTTGGATTTGTTCCTTCCCTTTAGAAAGTGACAGTTGTGTAAAAAAAAACGATATGTATTTTAAATTTTCTTCTTGACATTTCTGTTTCTTTCTTCATATAGGTCCACACAGATTTTCCTAAGAAAGCAAACAGCTGAAGAAAGGCTAGGTTAAAATTTTACCAGAAGCCTTAACTCAGCACACAAAAATCTGAAGTGCCCTTGTGTTTCCCCAAAGTCTGTAGTGAGTTTGCTTAACTATTCCTCTCTGCTTTGTGAACAAGGGCTACCTAGAAACATCAGCACTCTTAACACTCTTTATGCTTGTTGACTCCAGTTATACCGAAGGTAATCTTTATCTCCAGCATTTAAGAGGATGGCTGTAACTGCTATAGGCATTGGAGTCAACAAAAAAAGCAGTGTTGAAGCATTTTGCCCAAAGCCCTCTCTCTTCCAGCAAACAGAGCAGGGTGCCAACCCCTCCCATCAACCCTCAGATCAGAGCTGGGGAGACACAAAGCTCCAGCACTTTCTTCCTCCTCTCGTAGGGTGCTTGGTTTTTTTCTGCCCTGTCTCCTAAAAGGTAACACAGCACCAAATCTGATCATTTTTACAGACTCTGCTTGTGTGTGACTGCTGCTCTGTTCTCTCCTGAGAGCTACTGAGTAACCCCTGGGCAATTTCAGTTACACATCGGAGAAGAGTAGGGTTCTCGAAACCACTAACTTTCTACACACTCAGCAAAAGAGGACCAGTAGAGGAGAGGATCTTTCATGCTTTCGTCCTACATGGGAAGTTAATCAGTTTGGTTTTTTTCATAGCCATTAAAGAATCCATGCGACAGCGACATTTTGGAAAGAGACTACATTCCTTCTGCAGCCTGTAGCATTTTTTAACATGCACGGTCACCAGAAGAAGATGGAATGAAAGAATCAGCAGATTTTGCCACTCCTGTCATTGCCGGGCAGCAATGGTGCCATCACATGAATGGGACAAAGAGTAGGAGTGGGCCAGCATGCACACACAGGGAAAAGCATGCAGTGGAAACAGAAACTGGGTGGCTGTGAAAGACAAAGGTGACTGTGAAAAAAAATTACTAGTTTTTTAATTAGTGGAAAAAGCATTGCCCACACAGCTTGTTTTCTTTGTTCTTCAGCCGGGGCAGGGCTCTGATGAAACAGGACAGGCAATAGCGTAATGTCAGTGCTGCACAGATGGTCAGGGCAATGGTAAAACAAAACCTTGGGGACAAGAACCAGGAGGTAAGGCTGATTTGTGAAGATGTATTGCCAATTAGTGCACCCGCAGCGGTGGCTGGAGACCAAGTGAGTCTGAAAGGGAAGTACAAGTGCTCTTTGAGAAAGGACGCCAAAAGTGCCGGCGATAGGGGTTGTACCTCCATGGCTGGCCCATGTGCCAATACAGACCACAGCTCACTGGGCTCGGTTCCTGCTGAATTTAGTGACCCCTCCAAGACACCTTCCTCTTAGCTGCTCCCTCTGCCAGCCAACACTCTCTGCTGGTTGTACCAGCGCATTTCTCATTTTTAGACTAAGCCAAATCATAATTTGTTTCTGCCTGTCAAACCCACTCCCATTTTTTTCCTCGTCTGCTGGACAGGATGAATCCACTGAAACACAGCCTGACAAAGCTAAAAAAGCTTCCAAGTGTGGCAAAATGGCTGTCTGTGAAGCAGCCACCCACACGTTCTGCAGTAGGGGGCCTCTGCATTTGCTGGTTTTGTATGCAAGAGGTTCAGCCACCAAGAAGCGGCACAGCACAGGCAGCTGAAGAGATGAATGACAAGCTAATGGGGAACATGCGCAGACGGCAATTGCTAGATGGGCTTGGGAGATGCTGGTATCAGTTTGGATGGATTCCCGTTTGCATCATTTCTACTCTCATTAAATCCCGATAGGCTTTTTCTTCCCCTGTGTATTCAAAGCCAGCAGCGACGACAAAACCAGAAAGTACGATGCAGCGGGGCTGCATTTGCAAGAACACACAAGGAATGATTTAACTCGCACTCTTTCTCAGGACCAACCTAGCACGGGTTTTGCTACCAGTTACTCTCCTCCTTCCTTAAAAAAAATACCGCCCTGAGGGGTTTTTTGCTCTTGCTGAGAAGGAAAATTTCCACTTTGCATTTCAACGAAAGGCATTCAGCCTCCTTTCCCCGCCCCCAGGCTGTTTCCTGCGCAAACCCTCTTGACTTTTCGTTTTCTTTTTGAACCAGCGAAATTTGCATTTCACTGAGCGCTTTCAAGCATCTCCTTTCCCAGCGTGTGAGAGGGGGCTGTGCTGGGGGACGTGCTGGGGTGTGCATCTGGCTCCTGGCGGTGCCTAAAGGCAGCCAGGGCCGAGTCCCTTTGCGGCGCGACCCCTGCGACAGCAGCAATCTCTGCTTTTCTGTGGCACCACCGTGTTGAAGGTTTCCTGAGGTGAAATCGCGTCCGTCTCAGCTTGTGGATGGGGGAAATACCTAAGTGGCACAGGGAAGGAAGGACCAAGAAGCCAAGAACCTCTCAAGGAATTAATGCATGAGGTCTTGCATTATGGATTTTCAGAATGAGTTCTGCTTTATCTTAATGAGGATGAAATGAAAGAGCTAATAGTACGAGAGTATATTTTAATTTTTGGCTGTCTATTTCTGTGGCTTCGTCTCTTATCAGAAAGCCAGATGGCCTCGAGAGACTGGTAAATGAGATACAGAGTCTTTTATCTTTAAATCATCTCGAATCCTGCTTTGGTTGCAAATGGCCAAATTCAGTTAGTTACCATCCCAAACCTATGGCCGTCTTTTTCCACAAGAATAGGTGGTCCCTGCCCAAGTTATCAAATGAGAAGTCAGTGTTTAGCAGTCAGGGGCTTGTTCTGATTGATAAAGAAGCTAACAAGGGCAAGCAGAATGAAATCTCAGTAGCAAGAGACAGCATTAATTCCACTACTCAGTAACATCACGTGTGTTTCACTTATGTAGTGGTAAAGGCCTGGAAAAATAATTTTAAAGTGATTTCTGGGATCAGCCACAAGGGTGGACTACTGCATACTGCAATGGCGGTACTGCACAGGGATGCACAGCTTAGAAATCTGTAGCTGGTTGACAGCTCCGTGTAAGATATTTTAATAAAGGCGTTTAGCAAGATCCACACGCTAGGGACTGTGCTTCAAGAAAAACCAAGTTCTTCCAGTAATGGGAGAAGTAATAGGTTTCACTTTTAATGGCTCTGTCATTTGTGGATTCTCTGAGGTCTAGTACAGGGTGAGTTAGTCAGCCTTTTCATTGCTCAGGGCATCACAAGGTCTCTCTCCTCTACCCAGTCCCTGCCTCATGAAACTTCTGGGAACCTCATCTCTCTGTCTTCTGTCAAGTTGGTTGAAATTGGTGAAGTGGTTCAACCTTTATGGAACGAGGAGGAAGGAAAAGACAGACAGGATGGGATGGACAGTATGATCCTCCTTAGCCTTCCTTCCCTGAGGAAACAAGCTGAAAAGCGTCATCAGTGGGATTTAAAGCTCAATACTCCGATTAGCATGTTAGGGTTTATTTTCCAGTGCTTCGTTGTTTATGCTATGATGCTTATAATAACACTGGCAAAAAAAATCCAACCCAAAACCCCACTGGTTTTAAGCTGAAGCAACTTGAGCTTTTTGTTTAATATGTCTGGCTGGCACATGCTGGCATTGCAAAAAACTTGTTAATTCTTTATATTTGTCCTTTAATGGTTTTATCTTTATTCCCTTTGACTTTGATGTTGCTGTGCCAATTCCAGGTAGATGGTTAAGCCTGACAAGCGTACAAATACAATCGGGAGGATCAACACTATAGCAAACTGGTTTGCATCACAGCAGCACCAGGTGATACCTTCCAAATAACCCAGTCAGCATCATTAAGAACAAAAGAGTTGCCTTCCACTAGGGGAGATGATTTTAGACACTAGGCCGGTACCAGCCCCCATGGCAGGAGGAATGAGTGAGAACCTCTTTTGGAGGCAGATGTGGGCTATGGCGAACAGCAAAGCTCTAAGTTCAGATGTGGGCAGTGCTGAGGGAGGTGTTGTGGGATTCCTCTGCAGCTGACCAGTGAGGCAGATTTGCTTTGGTCTGTGGACTGATGCTACATTTGAAGCCTGGAGGGTGTCGATGCCCTCCCTCAGTTCCCCCTTCGCATTACCTGAAGGTCGTCAGCTCATTAGTTGTAACTCAGGCTAGATTTGAGAGGAAGGGCTGTACAAGGCAAGGCTGAGCACTTGACAGAGCCTGGAGATAACGAAGATGAACTCAGCAAAGCCCTTGCACCCACTGGGCTCCACAAACCACCTGTGCTGCCCCGAGGGACAGCGTACGCCTGTGCCATAAGCACGCAGAGCGGCTTATGAATCCGAGCCAGGAAACCTCCCGGTATGAACCGTCTCACCAGCAGCCATGGGACTCCCACCTTTAGTACAGCAGAAAGAGTATACAGTTGGGAGCCAGCTTTTTTCCAAATAAGGGGACCGTAGACAAGATGATCCAAGACGAGCTTTGGAGATGCAATCACATGGGGCAATGAATGAAAAGTTCAGTGATAAGGCAGTGGTTGCGGATGGCCTGTTGCTGTGGCTTGAGTGCTCCTGTGTATTATCTGGCAGGGCTGTCCCCCTTTGCTGCCTCTCTGTTGTTTCCTTGTGGGCTTTCACATTCTCATGCAAATGTGCAGGAATCCTTCTCCTCTGAGACTGCAGTAAGGATTTGACCCTTGAAATCAGGTTACTCCAGCCGGGCTGTTGTTCAGCATTCCTTCGTAGTCAATGTTTGATGTTATGGAGTTAAAAAAAAAAACCGAAAAAAAGAAACACAGCAAAGAAACCACTTAATATCCAATATTATTGAAGCCAGACATTTTTGGAAGGCATATTTTTTGTTAGTGCCTGGCAGGCAGCAGATCAGTACTCTGCCTGAAGTCAGAGCTGGGTTGGGAACAGCGTGGGGTTTGAATGCCCGATGGAACAACGCTGGACGTATAACCCGGCCCTCATTTACATTTGGCCACTAAGTGCTTTTCAAAAAAAAAAAAAGCACTCAGTGCTTTTCAAAACATTAGTTATACGCTCTGCCAGTAATATCCTTTGATTTCATGGCAGGGCATGTTTTTCATATTCTAGCCTTTTTGATTCACTTTTTACTTTAAGTGTATTTCACAACAATTTTTGTTAGTTTTAATACAGTGAGGGCAGGAAGGAAAAAGAGGATATTGAAAGTTCAGCTGGTTCTGTCAGTAGGTAAAATATTTTCTGTGCATACAGATAGTGTAGGCTTTGCTCATTTTATCTCAGCCAAACTTAATTTAAGGACTCCAGCTTCTCCAGCATTATCAGGGGCACCAGCGAGGAGCTGCCTGGGCTGAGGGGTGTAAAGCACAGGATGCAAGGCTCGTCCTTGAAGAGGCGACTTGTTTCTCTGGCTGTACTGCTTGATTACAGACGCTAATAGCAGCTTCTCCTCTTACAGAGATCCTCTCCCAGGAGGGATTTAGGGTTTCCATAGCATGGAAAACAAAGCTGAACTGATTAATAGTCTCATTGTCCCGCTCACACTCAGCAAAAAGGCAATTCCGGGCTGAGGAAAGCTGGAGTAGAAATCCCATAGGAAAGGTTTACCTTTGGCAGCTTCCACTTCAGCTTTGTTGCTGTGTGAGTTGTGGCTATTTCAAATCACAGAGCTAACTCTAGGCTGAACCTTGGGAGACGAACCTCAAATTTTAATTCTGCTTTGTAGCGGTGTGCAACGGTATGTCAGAAGCTGAAATGACAATAGCTCCAAAAGTAATATTCCTGGCTTTTAAAAAATGTTTCACCCCAAGCACTGGAGCAGCTATGGATGCTCTTTCTCCTCTGTGTTTTTGTGCCCTGATGGTGTGCAGAATCAAAGTACCGCAGAACCTTTGAGTCTTTGGTAGGATGTCTGAGGATTTCTTTTCTCACCCTTCGGTGCCCGGTATCTGAGCTAAAAACAGTGATGCTGTTATCTGGGAACAAAAGCGGGCTGTTCTGAGAGGCAAAAGCAGTGCTTGTGTTTTGCAAACTTCTACAAGAAATGTAACATTTCCATACCAAGATGCACACACAAGGCAAGTAAAATGGAAAAAAAAAAAAAAAAGGCATGTTTTTATAATGGAAGTGTGTAACTTTCACTATAGAGATGTATGATGTTTAGAAATCTGTAACTGTTTAGGGAGAAGGTTGGAAAGCACCACTTGAGTTTGCTGTGCAATTATTATATACTCTTTCATGTCAGTAACCTGAATTGTCATTGCACATGTAATTAACAGAGTGAAAGTCCCCTATTTTGCAGATAATTGGGATGTATAAGTTAAATAGGAAACGAGACTTCGGTTTCCTTACATGCCTTCTGTTCTCCCTTAAATTGCACTGCCACTATGATATTGAGAGCTGAGTCAGAAATCAAGGAGTGAGAGGGGCTCACTGACAACAGACAGCTGCTGCCCTTAGCTTCAAAGAGACTTGCACCAGCCTTTGGCCTCCTCCTGTTGGAAGGGGAGGCAAGGGGTACCCCTTGCCCTGTCTCTTGGCTTCTCTTATTTACTGCAGATTTACTGCCACTGGCTGGCCTATTTCAGTTGTACGTTCATGGCTGTGCATACTAATCACTCCTGACTTTGACTTTCAGTTCACCATACTGAGACAGACACTGTTGGTTGTGTCAGGAGTTTAGGGCTCTGTCGTGCATGGGCTAGCAGCAGGAAGTCTTTCATTCAGAGTCCTGCAAGAGCTATACCTCCAGAGCTTTGGGACAACCACACCTCTCCGGAGGCCTGGTCTCTCCTGATGAGCTGCAGTCGTGGCATTCACGTTTCAGGCTGCTCTGGAGCTGGAGAAGTACACACCAGTTCACCCTGCAGACTGCCATTTTCCCTGCCAGAAACAAGTATCGCATGAGTCATTCATCTGAAATTTCCTTTCTTGCAGATTTTTCTTTCACATTGACACTGGTCTCAGAAGTATGATCAGTTCCTGCCCAGGCTCCTCTTTTACCCAGCATTAAACAACCTTGTCAGTTCCTTGTAATTTTCTGAAAACCTTGTTCCATAACTTCTCCACTTTATATTCCAGTAGTTGCTGTCTTTTAATTTTCATCATTTTTGCCCACTCGTGTCCTAGTGACATTCGTAATATAAAGTTATTCAGAATAATAAAAGCACAGGGACAGAAGGGAGTATTGTTCCCATTTCTGCCTTTGCTACTGGCAAGTATGGTGACCTTGTCCTTGGAAGCTTGTCTTTGTGTTTCCTTTTCCGATGTGTTGGGTCTTGATGGTATAAATCTCAAGGAAGTAACTCCAGTGGCCTATCAAAGCCAGCCCAGCCTGGGCTTTCTGCCAGAGTGCTGTGTGTTTCCTCATCAGCACTTTGTGAGCAGACTCAGGAGAGGTGTCAGCGGTGGCCCTGCTGCTGCTGGCTACTGTGGGGATGCCGTCATCTCCTCTCGAGAGCCGCTGGAGCGGGGCAGGTGCGAGCTCGGCCTTTCTGGCTCAGTAAGAGCCATTTTGGATGTGACCGTCCTCAGTTCTGCAAGAGTTTTAAAAGCACTCAGCAAAGCATTTTTCCTTCCATAAACGGCTTTAGCTCCAGCCACGAGCTGTGAAATTAGCTCCAGGAAAGATCTGCACCAAGAGTTGTTACCAAAATATCAGTTCACTGTTACCCATGCCAGTAAAAGTACAATGGGGCAAGCAGTAAGAATTTAAAAGATTGAAATTATTATTTGAACCAGCCAATTTACACTGAGTTTGTCTCATTATGTCATCATATAAAATGTCATATATTGCTATGGCGTGATGTACGCATAGAGACACGTATTCCATTGGTACTCCTCAAAATGGGAGAGCAGGTGTTGCAATATAAACCTGTTGTATTCGCGGAGTTTGTAGGACGCAAAGAAGACCTTATGGTTCCCTTCCAACTACGACTCTATGACACCACAGCAAGCACCTCTTTACAGGTGTGACTGCAATGGCTTTAACTGAGCGGTGTCTCTAACTAAAACAGATTAACTAGGGCCTTACGTGAAGTTCACACCGAGAGCTGGAGATGCAGACTCTAGGAATGTGCCCCTTACGAGGATGTTACCTCCAGCTTATCCCATCAGAGTTATGATTTGTTCCTTGGAGAGGCTTCTCTCTCTTCACTCCCTGTGCTCTGAATTGGGCGTCTCAGTTGTGGGGGCACAAATCTGGGTCTTTTTGCCTCAAATAGCTATCTGTCTTCTAATCCTTGGGCCGCCTGTAACAATTTGCCTCCAACAAAGTACTTTTTGGTTGTCCTTAGGGAGCACTTTCATCTCTCTCTATAGTCTTTTCTTTTTAGCTGGTTTGTGACTCATGTGAGTATTGCTGCTGAGTTTGTTACCAAAGGCTCTTTTCTGGTGTTCCTAATGGCATCTGTGGTGGAAAATACATGCTTAGCTTTCCTGTTATGCTGCTGTCCCAAGGATGATGAGATCTGACAGCAGGTATCCAGATCTAACCAGAGCAGAGGTCTCCAGGCTTTTCCAGTATTTCCCCCACGGCACAGACTGCATTTAAGCTTTTGGTGGACTGAATTTTAAGAGCCAAGGTCTCACTTGTTAACTGACTGAACTTGATTCAATGAAAATAAAGGACATGCTGAACTCCGTGGAGCTATGATAATTCACTTCTGTGACCAACAAAGGAGTAATTGTGTTTAGAGTGAAATCAAAGGAAAGGTACATAAAGCTTTGTCCTCACATGAAAAAAAGTCCAGGTACTCCAAGAGCCAGTGATGCCAACTCTTGTGATTCTACCAGAAGTTTCAGGTTATAAATAGAAATACGAATATATATGATTTTTCTTAAAGTCCATGGCACCTGAGATTGTGTGACTGTATGAGAAAATCACCTCTTCTAACTTAAAGTTTGAGGAAAGAAAATAATCCAATTGTACTCTGAAGAAGCCAAGCCAGAAGGCCAGTAGCAGTTCAACGTTTAAAATCAGGAGACAAAGGCTTACTATGATTTTTTCACAGCAGAGTGAGGATGGAGCAAGCCACCCAAACTTTCGTCATGGGTCATAGTGGTGGAAATAGCTGCCGTTCCTGTAAGGGAGCTATTGCTTTTGCTATTGCTGTTTGGTATTGCCCCAGGTACACCCAGGCAGGGCTTCAACTTAAATCAGAACATTGCTTTTCTTACATACCGGCTATTGCAGAACAGTTCAGACTTTCACAGTTGCAAAGTTTGCATGGTAATTAGCCAATTTTTGAAGCAGAATTATGTTTCTTTGTCTTCCTAATTGGCATGTTCTAACCCACTACAGTCCAACTGGTCTGTTACGAAACCAACCTACTAAACAGCGAATGGCTCTGCATAATTACCCAAAAAGAGTATTTTGTCAAATATTAAGATGCTAGGAGTTTACTTCCCCCATCCACCAATACGTATATAGACGCATATACATATGTGTGTATGTATATTTTCCTTTTAAGGTATTAAGTGTTTATATACTTACAATAAATATAAGGAGCACAGAGAACAGTGTATGCACAGAAACCTGGCACATTTACTCATATCTGTTGTGTTGTAGTCAGATGCAGAAACTCGTTTCAGTCCTAGTGAATTTTATCATCATTTTATCATACAAAGAAAGGGTAATTCCGATCTTCTGTATGCCAGCTACTTACAATAAAGTTATGCTAAATTAGATAACAAGTTAACCTGCTGCAGTCTCTTGGTATTATTGGAATGACGTTTCAATATGGGAAATAGGGTCTTCCTGACTGAGGTGCTCCTCGCCAAGCAAAGCCTTGTACTTGGGACCTTTGAGACACATCCCTGATTTCTGTCATCAATCTGAGACAAGGCAGGGGGGAGATACATGGCCAGGCACTCACAAGGCCAACAGCAGTGAGCCTGCTTGCTTGAAGAGTCTTGATGTGGATTTGGGTGGGCTTTGTGCCCACTTTAAGATCTCACTTGTGGGGGAGAAAAAAAGGAGGGAGACACTAAGTGCTGGGATAAACTGAAGAGCTCCTTTCTGATGAGCTGTTCTGAGGCAATGTGTGGTATTTTTTTAAAAGCATGCTGCTGTTCTCAGGGGACTGTTCAACAGGACGCAAAGACATGTTTTCACTCAAAACTTAAGCAAACTTAACTTGCATCTGCTTCCAAAAAATGCCCAAGCTCAGAACAAGAGTGAGAAAGCAAAATAATTGAAGGCCAACTTCTTTTTTTAATCTTTTTTTAATCCTCCCTGAAGCGCCAAACACCTAAGGAAAGGTTAATGATATCAGCTCTGCCTGGCTTGTGTTGAAGAGCATCCCCTGTGCACCTTGCCTCTACCCAAGCATATACTGTTCTGCGGCTCAAGCAGGCAGCCAGGATTCAGCAACTTCAGGCTGTGTCCTTTTGAGGGAAAACCAGATAACAGAGTCAAATATTTCTTTGATACAGTTCAGTTCATTTATAGAGCAAAGGGCTGTTTGCCTGGTCACGGGAGAAACTGCAGAGAAAGATACCGATTTTCCCCACTTTGTTGTTTTGAACCTTAGTTTAAAAGTCTCCCAGGGTCATCCAGCAAGCTTCCGCCTAATAATTTTGCTGTCCCCTGTGGCTTTTCTATTGTTTCCCCTTTTGGTCAAAGACCGTCTAGCTGGTTGTAGTTTCATTTACCCTGAAGAGCAGCCATGTGTTATGCCCCCCAGCTTCAATGTGCGATGCCCAACTCACTGAGGAGCATTCAGAGAAAACACATCATTCCCCCCTTCCCATTCCCCTATTGTATCTGACCTCAGCAGAACTTTCCTGCAGGGATGCCAGCAAAAGTTTGGAAAATGGTTAAGACCACAGGGTGACATAACTTGTACCACCTGATGCTTTCTCCTTGTTTCCTTCTATTTTCCATTTGACCTGCATCCATCTGTTGCCTCCTGTCCAAGACAACAAGCTGCCTGGGCCACCTCTGGCATTGTTCTGCCTGAGAATGGTTCCTGATCCAATGGCTCCTGAGCTGCGTGGGGGCTTTTAGGTGCTCTGGGCATATATGGAAATAACAGTGGGGATATTTACCATCCACTTTAGGCCAGGTGAGCTGTCAGAGTGGCCATTACTGACATTTTCAGAGTGGAGGGTTACTCTCTTATTTGGGCACCTGCTGCTACGCACAGCCCATTGCAGATGCTAAAGCCTCCGTGCACAAACACGTGTCAGATTGCCACTCGAAAGAGGGCACGGACCTTAGAGTGCTAGCTACTCTGAGGTATAATAACCGACTATTGGCATGTAATTCCACAGAAATTACTGCTTCCAGAGCCAAGCTGTTGTGTAGATCCTAGCTCTGTTGGTAGCCAGGGGTGACACTTTCCTACTGTCTTCCAGTCAAGCGCCTTGGAGTGCTTTGCAAACAGAGATTATTTGTGCCTCACAGCACCTCCTGAAGCACATCATATTAACTGTTGCCAGATAAGCAATGGCACAAAAAGGAAAGGAAAGCAAAAAAAAGCTGGTGCTATTAGCTGTCCAACCCAGAGTAGGAAACGTCTGGTTTTCACTGCTGTGCTGAATTCGTTTGGGCTGGGGCTGCACACCACATCTATGGTGTCCCCAAACAGAGCCACCACAAATGAGCAGCTGTTTCTGCAAGAGCTAGGGGTCTCACCTCATTCTACCTGAAGTCAATCACCAGCTGAAAAAAGAGCCCAAAGCCCTTGCTCAGCTCCATCGAGCTTCTGGACTGTGCCTGAATATGATGTTCTCATCGCTCCATGTGGGTGCTGAGACATCTGTTACCATTTATTTCAGTAGCAACAATGCTAAGGCAATTTCCAGCAAACAAGAAAAAGGAAGAAGTCATCTCTCAATCTTTTAGGATGACTGTCAAACGAGAATAAGATACATATAACACACATTCTTTTACAGGAAACTTTTTGTTAAGATTTCAGGTGACAGCAATAGATAAGGAAGAGCTCGGATGAGAAAAGTAATGGGCTGAAGGTTTGCCTGGAAACTGGTATGAACAATGGAAGTGAGTAAACACAAGGTTATTTCCATAATTACATGGAGAATGATATGCAAACCAAAGCTGAACAACCTTTATCTTGTGGTATTTACAGCAGGGTCTGATGTTTCCATCTACCTGGACTCTAAGAGGGTCATTTTCCCTTGATGCCATTTGGTGCCTTGGTTAGTGTCTGGGAGAGTCTCGTTTAGAGCAGGTTTTATGGGCCTGAGTGGAGCAGGACAACTCGCTGCCCCAGGGAGGGCAGCCTCATGTGTAGTCATGCCCTGTCCCTTCAGCATCATCCCATCCACACCCCAGCAGGTCATCCCCTTCTCCTACACCTATGCGTACGTTGCAAGAAGAGTTCAGCCAATGTAACTTAACCAACACTCTCTCCCAAGAAAAGTTTGGACCAGTTTTGCCTCACACAGCATCCTAGAGGCTTAGAGCTTACAACTGCAGTGCCTGGAGATGTCCCACTGTACCCTGGAGAGATGTATTGGATAAGCACAAGTCCAACTGTTTGCAGCCCTGTCTCCTTTGTAGCGAACACTAGAAGAATCTAGCTGAGAGGTAGCCATCAGTTGGAATCGATTGCTACTAACTCTGACTTCAAAGGTGGCAATTTTGGGAGACGACATAAGGCTTTTGTGCTGGTTTTGGCTGCGATAGAGTTAATTTTCTTTGTAGTAGCTAGCACAGGGCTAAGTTTTGGATTTGTGCTGGAAACAGTGTTGATAATATGGAAATGTTTTCATTATTGTTGAGCAGTGCTTACACAGAGTCAAGGCCTTTTCTGCTCCTCACACCACTCCGCCAGTGAGTAGGCTGGGGATGCACAAAAAGTTGGGAGGGGACGCAACCAGGGCAGCTGACCCCAACTGACCAAAGGGCTATTCCATACCATATGATGTCATGCTCAGTATATAAACTGGGGGAAGGAGAAGGAAGGGGCCGACATTCGGAGTGACGGCATTTGTCTTCCCAAGTAAACATTATGCGTGATGGAGCCCTGCTTTCCTGGAGATGGCTGAACACCTGCCTGATGGGAAGCGGTGAATTAATTCCTTATTTTTTTTTTTTTTGCTGGTGTGCGTGGCTTTTGCTTACCTAATAAACTGTCTTTGTCTCAACCCATGAGTTTTCTCATTTTACTCTTTGGATTCGCTCCCCATCCCGCCATGGGGGCAGCGAGTGAGTGGCTGCGTGGTGCTTAGTTGCTGTCTGGGGTTAAACCATGACAGCTTTGCAATACGATATTCAGACAAGGATTTGGCAAAGCATCGTTCTTCTCACTGTCACAATCTATCCTGACAGGATATTTTCCTACTAAACAGAGGTGTGCTGCAGATTTTTTCCCTCTGTCTGCTCATTCTGCCCCTTTTTTTTTTTTTTTTTTTTTTTTTTTTTTTTTGCGGGGAGGGGTAGAAACCTAAAAAAACCCGCAGAAGATAACATAATATTTCTAAACTGCTTTGAGTTGGCCTCTGGTCAGTCCCTCAGTCCTTCACACAAGCGGGTAAGGGTTCACATGAACGTGGGGAACGGCTCTGCTAGGTCTGAATACCATAGTCACAAACGGACAGGGGCATTCACAGCAAATGTAGCAGATCTGAGGAACACACGTGCTTTATAACGATTCAGTCACCCATGTGCAGAAAGAAAACAAAATTCATTACCCACATTGCTGATTGCACAGCATAAATAGCAAAGGGCAAACGTTATATAAAAAAATGCTGAGGTGTATGCACCATTGGTGTGGTCCTGTCAGCAGAGAAGTGCTTACAAAGTTAGTTAGCTTACAAACAGAGTTAAAGGACAAAAGGTTTGCATTAGTTGCTGCAGCAATTAGCTGCATCAGGCAAATGCAACATTAATTGTAAAGGTAAAACGCTGCAGGAGTCCCATACTTTTTTTGGAAAAAAAAAGCTGTGCCTTTCACTTTTGGTGGGTCTGTTTTGCTAACAGCAAAGATCCTAATCCTTTATGGATCTTCTGTTTGGCACTATACAACTGATATGGAATATCTGCAAAAAATACTCAAGAGAGGCAAAAAAGTAAAATAGTAGTAAAATAAGCAGCTTCCAGAAAAGGGGTCTAGTTTGTTTTTTTTTTTTTTTTGTTTGCTTGCTTTTCTGTTTTGTCCTCTTTTCTGCACCCTCAGTTGTGTAAGAGTTACTCAGAAACAACGACAAGAAAATGCTCTCTGAACGCTTCAAAGGATCATGTAATATACGGAGGGGGAAGTGCAGCACTAATTCAGTCCCGTATTTCAAACACCCAACACTAAGCAATCATCTTGGCTTGGCCCCCTCCCAACACCTGCATGGGCTAAGCAAAACTGTATGACTGATGTGAAAGTCAGGTTACTGTCCTGGAGTTATAAAATGACAGAGAAGGAAGAGAAAAGGGGAATCCACTTATGATGAAGCCGTTGCCACTCCACGCAAGGGGATAAAGATTTTTGTAGAACCCCCTTTTTTTTTTCCCCTTTCTTTTGAATTATCCAAAGACAAAAGACAACCCCAGCTTTCATTTTGAAGAGGCAGTTTCCAGCCTCAGAGTCACTCCCTCCCTCTGCAAGGGGAAAGGAAACAAAACTCACAATTGCCCCGGTAGAGCTTACCAAGAGCCAAACCAAGGGAGACAACAGAAAACAGCCGTAACAAAATTGCGCTATTTCCAGAACAGCAGAGTGCTTAATGACTTCAAACACCAGGAGCTGAGCGTACTGCCAAGAAGGTTAAAAATAAAAAGTCCCGCCAGGTTGCTACACCCCAACTTACAGCACCTTCCCTGCTCATGTACCAGTTGTTCCATAACCCTACTGAAAACACTCCCCAACCTTATTTTCCTTAAAAACAAAAAGTCCTTTTATACCAAGCCTGCATACCCTCCGGGGTGACTCAGCTGCCTGCAGTTCTGCAAGGCTGCTGCTTAGATGTGGGTGCCGTGAGAAGAAATCCCTTTAAAAAGGAAACACTCCCATAAAGCAAGTGGTTAGAAAAAAGGCAGGTGTATAAAAGTTTGACTCCTAAGTGCTTCACCTCATTGGTCTATGCTATAGTTAGAAAGGAAGATAGCAGGTTTTAGAGAGGCCAGCTCTTAAAAATAGCCAGGGGTGTAGGCTTGAACATTGTCTGACAGCCCAGCTCTGCAGAGAGCTTGCAGCATGAGTGCTGCCCCTTATTCCCCGTCTTTCTTTATTCCTTTCACAGTTTAACAGACTCTACGTTCTAAAGAAAGTATTTCCGAGGTGTTTCCAAGTGTGGTGCACAAATGAAGAAGCAGGCGAATGAAAACCGCTGTTGGCTGCTGCATGCAGTCAGCCTGTGGGGTCTGCTTTTTGATATTACAGTGTTTAAACAAGGTCAGGATGCAAGAGGAGGTTGAAAAGGACTTGGCATCCTTGACTGATAGCTGATGTTACACTATACCAGATAAATGGTTATGAGAAATACATGTCCTTATTCATGAGTCATTTTCCAACTGTCTCAGATCAGTGAGAAGCTTCCTCGATTGACATGTGTCTTCAAAGTCACCTTTTTTGTACTCACAATGTTTGCCAATGACTGCCTTCAGAGAAAGCCTTCAGGAAAATCGGTTTTCAAACTGAGATCTGTAGCTCTGTGTCTGGATGCGCACATATGTATGTGGGTGTATCAACAACTAAAAGAAGCAAGCACATGAAGGCTCTTTTGTTGGCTTATTCATGGGAAAGGGTTAATACTTTCACTGACTCTTTTTACTGGTTTGTGTATTGAAAAAGTTTGGAAGCTGCAAGGACTCTAAGCCAATCTGATCTTCCTTTAATGTTCCCAGGTGGGCCAGGATTTTAGAAAAAAAAATGGTAAATCAATTCATTTGTGGAAAGGTCCCCTAGGAATAAAGCCAGAGCAGGAGGAGGCGATGGAGATGTACACAGACAGCTGGCAGCAGTGGCTTCGTATTCTGCCCATCAGAAGTTCTGTGCTGAGCTCAAGGTTTTAAAAGTAGCTTTTATTCCTAGCCAGGCATCTGAGGTCTGCACAGTGCCAATTCATAATCATGTTTTGTCCTCTGATGCCAGTTTCTCCTTTGGTGCCAATCCGTAAGCACACATGCTTCCCGTGAGGGGTACTCAGGCTGTTGAGGAGCTTCAGAAAGAGAGTGAGTCATATATGGAAGGCAAAGATAAAACAAAAAAATGAGTATTGTACTTACATAGCAAGCTTGCATCAACTTTTTCTTTCCTCTTGATTAGTGTATTCATAGCTTGGAAGCATTCAACACAAAAGCAGTGCAAACGAATGGATAGTAATACCCGGCATAGCATGGGAGGCCTGTTGTATAGTTTAATGCTTCCACCAGAAATACTCTGAGGAGCGCTGCTTCACATGTAAAGCTTGCAGTGAGTGGTACTCTCTTTTATTAAATTACCTGGGGAAAAAAAGAGAAGTTGTCAGGCACAAGGGCTTCAACAACGATTGCTGGGTTAAATGCATGTTAAGAACTCTCTCTTTGGGGTTTGTGGGCTTTATTTAATTAACAGACAGAGGTACCTGAAATGCAGGTGGACAAGGTAGTCATATAGAAAAGATTTGAAACGATTCCTAAGCGGATCAGAATAAAATATTCACTTCCACCACTTGGTATTCATGGCAGATGAGTGGTAGCTGGTGTTACCAGGAGCATTTCCCCTCTTTGACTTGCTCTCTTTGCCCAAGGAGGGTATAAATAACAAAAGCAAGTAAAAAATAATAACGAAGCAATACTAGTTTCCCCTGCTTTATACAGCTATAGTTGTGTGCAAATGCGTATGTTTTCAGGAAGAACAGCCATTCCCCAAATGTCTGTGTGAAGAACAGAATCAAAGTGTAATTTGTGTTGGAAGGGATCTCTGGAACTCCTTTAGTCCAGCCTCCTGCCTAACCCAGGGTGATTTCTGCAATTAAAGCGGGATGCTTATGGCCGTGTCCAGTCAAATTCTGAACAGTTCAAAGGCCAGAGATTTCACAGCCTCACTGTGCACCTCTGAGAGCCTGACTCTGCCTTCTCACCCATGAAGTAGTGGAGGGTACAGACAGGTCTCCTCTGCCTTCATCTGTACCTCTTCTCTGAAGACAGGCTGAGAGAGTTGGGGTTGTTCACCCTGGAGAAGAGATGGCTTTAAGGAAGCCTCACGGTGCCCTTTCAGTACTTAAAGGGGGCCTAGAGAAAAGGTAGGGAGGGACCCTTTATCAGGAAGTGTAGTGATAGGACGAGGGGTAACGGTTTCAAACTGGAAGAGGATAGATTTAGATTAGATATTAGGAAGAAATTCTTTACTATGAGGTGGTGAGGCACTGGAACAGGTTGCCCAGAGAGTTGTGGAGGCCCCATCCCTGGAAGTGTTCAAGGCCAGGCTGGATGGGGCTTTGAGCAGCCTGGTCTAGTGGGAGGTGTCCCTGCCCAGGGCAGGGGTTGGAACTAGGTGATCTTCAAGGTCCCTTCCGACCCAAACCATTCTATGGTTCTATGATCTCCCCAGAGATGCCTACAGGCTGAACAAACTCAGCTCCTTCAGCCTCTCCTCATACATGGTATACTCCAGGCCCCTAACCACCTTGGCGACCCCTCCATTTGTCTCTAGCCAGTTGGCCAAAGGCTTGTCAATCCATTTCTGTCAAACAGAATGAGTGCAAACCTGGCAACAGATATGGAGCATTCAGAGCAGGTGTATGAAGCTTTGTAATCAGGAGAGGATTAACATCCCTGCAAATGTTGCCCTCGTTTGAGGTGTTCCAGCTGCTGTACTCAGCTGTCTGTGTTCACACAGCCCTGCTAAACCTGTGTGGTCACACCAGGGCACTCAGAGGATCTAAACTGATTTTAATTTCTGCCTCTGCTATGCATACTGAATGAGGAAGTTGCGATTAGAGGTGTAGCATTCATGTCCCCATCTAAACTTGGGATGGGACCTACAATTGAGTTTTAGGTCAAAGATAGTTTATATAGTGATTATCTCACAAACTTCCTTTGCATTGACCAAATTAAAAAGAAAAACCCCAACAACATTCTCTAATAATTCCCTCTTTGACCTATATGCATTATACTTCTATTCATGATGCATAATTTCCCCCTTATTATCTCCATTTGCTGGAAACCTTCGCCTCGTCTTGGGCCTGGATCTCTCCCAGCATTAGCCCAAAATGCTTCTACCTCCATTTCTTGGAAGCGCAAGGGAGGAGCATTTTTGGGTGCAGGGGAGACTTGATTCAGAGCTGATGGACCTGCAGCTGTGGTCATCGGGGGCGAAAGGGCTCTGGGAGATTTGCTAAGGTGTCACGCTTTAGCATTTGGCACATTCGTTGGAATCTGGTGCTTCACTTTGCGCGAAAGGGGATGACAAATGATCCATCTAGGGCCCTCTGGGCTGACCTGCTGATTTTTGGAAAGTTTTGCAGCACTGTGTAGCAATTCAGCAACCTGGGAAGCTATGAAGCTTCTGGAGGTTTAAAGAGCCACATTGTATTTCTTCTTGAATGAGATGTTCAGTTTCGCCTGCCTGATTTACTATGCTGGCAAAATAAACCGTACTATTAACACACTGTACTATAAACTGCGCTGAAATGTAATGAGTTGGTCCTTAACTAGTTTTCAGTAGCGAAATGTTTAGGATTCGCGTAAGAACTTAAACATAATACAGTTTTGAACTGTACAGCTGTGCGGGAGGCACTGGTCTGAAAAAGGGAGGTGAGAATGCATGTTTTCACAAAGAATGAATGAAAGCTTTCCCGAATTCAGACTGAAATCATATGTCAGTCCTGAAATTGTCCCTGCCCAGTTTTTCTGTTTCATCCTATTCACAAGTGGGACACAAGAATCTCAAATGTTTCTCAGGAACATTTTCTCTCTGAAAGACATTCATTTTCACCCTTTTCCAGCCGCTGCATGTTGACGCCAGGGAGAAAAAAGAGGGTGCCGTCTTTTTCTTGAAGCCTTTTGGTTTCAGAATTTGTCCCCGTGTGAGTGTGCATGTGTGTCACTGACATCTGTCGGCCGAGATAAGAAACACAGCCTTGTCAGGCGGGAACTGTGTTCAGTTGTGCCTTTTAATGCTAAAAGCAACAGCTGATGGCCAAATTTGGATCTTCCTCTTGTTCAGCAATCCTGAGTCCAGATCCGAGGTGTGGCGTTAGGGCATTTCTCCAAAGAAAGCCAAGCAGAAACTCCACTGCCAGCATCACCCAGGCATCACTGCCTAGTTCACCGTGTTCATCCCAATATATCTGTACTGTGTTTTCCAGACCTTTGAGGCTACAGGTCCCTGTAGACGAGCTGTGCTTACTTAAGGGGTGCGAGTTCCTGCCAGGGACAGCACGGAAAGCCAGGCTGTGTCCCTACGGGAGCAGGCATGACCTGGGAGGAAATTCGGTCCCAAGGCTGCACTGGCAAAGCTTGCATGAGAAAAACTTGCATGAGCTGGCATCAGCAGGATAAGTATCTGATCCACTTTTAGTCAGAAACAAGTCTCATTCTTGTGTGCTGTACACAAACAGACTGTGGAGGAAGCTGGATATGCAGGCAGCAAAACCGTCTTCCAGGCTCCCTCGTTAAAGACGTGTGAAAGTCAGTAATATCACAAGACTGGTCATCAAAGCCCATTAATCCTTCTCTGTCTGAAGACTGTACCAAACATTTCGGAAGAAGAGTTAAGAGAGCATGTAGGAGACCAGTGGGCCTGTCACATGCCTATCTGTTAATGGGTTTCACCCGTTCCAAAGCACAAATGGTTTTTTTTCTTTCAAAGCCTTTCTGGAAGTTGTGAAAGTTCCTACAGGTGTCTAACACCTTGTTTATTTATCTGCTCAATAGATAATTAAACAAGGTATTAGGGACCTGTAGGAACATGTTTTTTAAATAATTTTAAGTCTACTGCTTGTCACTTCATTGTGTTACAAGAAACAAGAAAAATAAGCACCCAACCCACCTTTGCTACATCATCTAGTGATTTGAATAGCTTGAATCCTCTGATGCCTCCTTCTGTCAAGAGTCTGCCAGGCCTCTCTCTATTTGTAATGCCTGCTATTCATTTCTTATATCTATTTCCTTTAAAGCAAGTCCTGGAGCCATTAAGTAAGTAAATAAATAAATGAATGAATGAATGAATGAATGAATGCATGCATTCTGGTCATTGCTAAAACCAATGGGCAGATGTGTTTATGGCCAGGCTCAGCCAAAGCACTTCCCAAAGCACAAAGACTGCAAGCAATAAAGACCCATCCCTAGGTACGCAGCGCAGAAGAGCCAAGTCCTGTTTGCTGTGGGTTTTCTCTGTTGCAGAGGTGAGAGCTGCAGCAGCTTTTGCAGCTTGAGGCACGAGCCTGGCGTCGGTCAGCCCGAAAGGAGCGCACACAAAGAAACCCAGACCTCGGGCCCTGAGTTTCCTGGAGCTGAGTAAGGGAGACATTCTCCGATGTAGAATATCTACTCTACGCCTATATACCTATTCTGAAATGAACAAGTTTAGGTTAAAGAGTAAATGCTTCATGCTACACTGTCAGACTACCTCAGCAACAACCCCAATAACTCACATGAGTCTTTGGCCCCTTTTAATATTTAGAGGTAAGATCATCAGGCCAAAAACATCTGGAAAGAATGAGGAAAAGGTTTGTGCCGTTATGAGGCATCAGATTTTCAAAACTGTTTCTAGACACAATCTGTATAAGTAGTACAATTCAGTTGGCATTTCATGACTGCTATTGCACAGTGCTTTGAGGTTGGGTTTGGGGTTTTCTTGGGCAAAGGGGGTGGGGGAAAGGAGCGAACATTTGGAACATGGCTTTCAGAAAGGAGGAAGGAAAGCACCGTACTTGGGAAAATGGCTCCAGGCAGGGATGAGAAACCCTCTTGTCGATGAAGTCCAGATCGATTGTGCCATGCTTCTGCCGCTATCACAGAGCAATCTTAAACTCCAGACCTGTGTTTCTCATTTAGTTTGCACAGTAAAGGCATGGTTTGAATTCTCCATGTCATTCTACAGGTGGGAGAGGGACAGCTTCTTACACAGTGATGAGTCATTCCAACCCCTGGCCGACCTGTCTGAGTCACACAGAAAATCTTTTCCCCCCACGTAAAAGGATTTCAGCCCCATCTGTGCTCACCATGACTAATTTGCCTCCTTGGAGGATGGTCCTTCAGGGTCCTGGATGCCCAGGATTTTCCTCTTTAATTCAGATTGTAGTAACTAGGAATGGCTGCTACTTAATGAGGTGTACGCTGACCTCTAGTGCCCCCCCCCCCCAACACCAA
>VXBH01001399.1:108689-145076 GCA_013400035.1 Rynchops niger | reverse complement strand
GTGGGGGGGCGCGTGTCCCCGTTACGCCCCCCCCCCCCCCAACCTACATTTATTTCACTACAGGTTAGAAACCTGAGTTTCTCCCTTACAGAGAGGTGATGGCAAACTAGAGAGCAGAGGGCTGGACAGAAATTTCTGCCCCAAACAATCCCTAAAAAGTGGACCTGATAATTTGTTTGTGGAAAGCTGTCCAGCCACTATGAAGAAAAATACAATGAGCAGTTCTGGATGTATTAATTCCCCTACTAAGCCTTTATTTTGCTTGTCTATATAGTGATGGTGGTGGATTGTAATGATGCCACCTACAATAAAATACAACTTTGGATGTAATTATTGGAGATACTGAATTACAAGAGCTCTTGGCCAATGCCCCCATCAGCGTCAGAAGTGACTGCCGAATCATTGACATTCTTCCTGCCAACAGCTTGACTGCGACACATTTTGAGGTGAAGGAATAAAGGAGCAACCTAACGTCTTTCACGGAGAGACTGCTCTCAGCCGTGGCTCTGTCGCTCTCTGATATGACACAGCACAACAGCATGTGAATGAACCAGGTTTTCGAGGAAGCGAGCGTCGACACCTTAACCTCGTGCCCTGTGCCAGGGCTCATCCCCTGGTGTGCATCCTCTGTCCTGCTGGCCGTAGGGTCCTGGTCTTGGTCAGCGTGAACCTGACTTCAGGTGTCCACGCCTGAATTTTTATTTACTTGTATGTATGTGTATACAGATTCTGTTTAAATTATATCATTTCATCAATTAATTTATTGTAAAAATTAATAATTTAACATTTAGTATTATAAAGAAATTGAGGCCCGAGGCAAGTTCATGGAACAGGAGAGATGAGAGCGCTTCCCCTGGGATTTCCTGGTACCCGGTTTCCAGTCAGAGGAGCCGGTCTGTGCTGGGAGCTGTGCTGGGAGAGGGCAGGGTGCAGGGGCAGCGCACCCCTCAGCTCCCTTTGCTCCAAGAGCTGCTGTGGCAGACACAGGGAGCAGCACAGCAACCCCTGCCCACTTTCCCAAGTCTCTGGAGGAGCCGAGCCCACAGGGAGAGGTCAGGGTAAACAGACTGTCTAAAACCAGAGACAGGTGGGCTCTCTATCCCACCTCTGGTCTGGGGAATGAATGTGACCAGGTTTTGCCAGTTGGTGACAAGAGCCCCTCACTTCCTGGGTGCAGGAGTGGAGCTTGTGCAGCAGTACTCCTGCTAGGTCCAGGTCCGCTTCAGTCGATGATCTGCTCTTCCACAGGCTGCCAGCTTCTGTGCTGGTGAAAGCCGACCATGGTATTATGACCACTGACCGTGCTTATTTAATGGACTTCCTGATTTGTTATACCTTATTCTCGAAGTTCCCCGTAATCCACAGTGAACTGTTTTCAGGCTTTACCTGCCCATATTCCTTGCCCTGTGTTTGAAGCTGTGCAACATTCTTAAACACAGTGTTGTCTTAACACCTACCTGGAGGGGATCTGAGGAGTCTGCTGGACAACTGAAAAATAAACACATCCTACAAACCTATTATTCATTGCCTAATGCGTGCTCTTTACTCCTAACTCCTATTCTGGAGTCCCGCTGCAACCCGGCCTGGTGGACAGGCCATGCTGTACTTGCTCTCCTAGAAGTTACCTGGAAGGATGGTGGATAATAAGTGAGGTCAGGACAGTTTCTAGGAGAGTCATGACTGTCTCCATATGGAGAAAACGATTTCCGTTTGCTGGGGTTTACAAACGAGTTGTCTCTAGGTCTTTGAGACTCCATTCATTTTCATCAAAGATGTGCTGGCTACTGAAAAACACCATGCAGGGACAGACATTAAAGTGTGTGGTGATGACTCTGGAAGTTCGTTCTAGAAACGTTATCAGTTGGCTTCTTAACAGCTTCAACTTCAAATTGTTCAAAAGGTGCTTCTAAGTAATTTACTGAAAACTTGTCAGCATCCTGAATCATTAAAAGCAAGTTAAAAGAAGCATGAGTGGAAAAATTAGTGGGCCCTTTGTATTCACCCCCAAGACCCAGGAATCGAAAGAAAGGTCATATAAATCATGTGCACATCGTATTTTTCTGAAGTCGTTTTTATGCCATTAAAGTGCTTGCTGCAAGTCCAACAAGACCACCACTAGGTGGTGGTAACAACGCAATTTCTTGGTGATTTTTTTGTTGTTTGTTTGTTCTTTGTGGGGTTTTTTTTTCCCTTCTCTTTTATTCTTTTTTCTTTGAGGAAAGATTTGACGATTTTATGTGTTCATGGCACCGCGTGAACAGTTCGTTAAATGGTGATGAAACACCCGCCAGGCTTCAGATGTGAATCGGAAACCACAGGCTCATAGTCCAGCAGCGGGAAAGAATGTGGCTCCCCCAGAAAAAGCCACAAACAGCTGAGTTACAGAAACTAGAGATAGAGCAGATATTGCTAATTACAGAGCAGCTGACTGTAAAGCTGACTGTTTACTTGCTTGTCACAGATTTACTTTTTAAATGCTTCCTGTATTTAAAGGCTGAAGGTTTAGGTTCATTGTTAAATTCCTACTTTTGCACTAGTACCCATATTCACGTTGGCACCCAGGTGTTGTAAGTTCACGCTGCAGCAGCTTCAGCTGGTGTAAAGTTTAAAACCTGAAAGCCCAACCAAATTACTTTTTTTTTTTTTAAAATGAAACTAAATAAAATATATTATAGAGGATAAGATAAGGATCTCTCTTACTGTTTGGTTGAGTGCTTTTTTTGTCTGCAGCTTTGGGCCATAAGACTGCTGCTAGGCATTGGCTCAGTTCCAAAAGAACAAAATTGAAGCTAATGTAGGCTCAACTGCACCTCGACCAATCCCCTGGTCTTGCATTCCCCAATAGTTAAGGTTTTTCAAACAGAAAACTCACCAAATCAAGAAAATGAATCTGTGTTCATTAGAGCAACGCCCAGTCTTTGTACTGCACAAGTACTTTCTTCACCTTTGCGGCCACGTCCTTGCACGGGCACTACGCCAACAACCGTAGTGCAACCGGGCTTTACAGACGCAAAAAAATCACACTGGGGTGTAAAATTTGACCACCCTCTGTGTGTGTCTACATTAACATATATATCTGCTGGTATAAGCCCTTCAGCTGGTGTAACTACTTACGTGTTCATTCCACTTAGCAGTGAATTTGATGTTTTAGCTAAAAGCATATGAAAATAAAGGGAGCTACACTGATATATGCCCAATTGTAATCTGTGTTGAAGACTCACTTGATTACTGCACTTGCAAAATGAACCCTGGAAAAGAACCACTTCCATATTCTGCAATCTTTACTACTCCGGTTCTTAAATTTATGAAGCCTTCCAAGACTCACTTGGTAAGGGGAGTGCATTTCTCCCACAATATAAAAGCTATATTCTATTTTATGGTATCGGATAAAATACATGACTACAGAAATAACCTTATACAACATATACAGTTTTAAAAAGTAGAAGGCCTTTTTTCCAGTTTGAGGCAAATTGTTCCATGCCCCATGCACTTCATAGTTTTGTAACTGTAGGAAACGTTGCATTAGCGTTCAATTGTTTTATTATCACGAATCTTACATTACTATGTGTGCAATGGTTACTCAATGTTGTGATTTACTGGACCCGGGTGGCCTGCCACCACAACTAATCACCAACTAGACAAAAGTTATATGCTAGGAAAATAGCAGTCTTCTCAGGTGTTCCTTTTTTGCCCGTTTCCTCCATTTTTTTTTTCTCCAGCCTGGTTCCAGTGAAACCAAGCTTCAAAAAAGTCAGGGCTGAGTTTGAGACCTGAAAAATCTGAGCTACTCGTCAGAAACCGCGTTGAAGCAGCGATGAGTCAGGCCCTTAGTTTGTGTGCTCGGTAGCAAAGCCCGAGCAGCCATGCTGTTTGCAGGCATGACTAAGAACAGCTGTGCAAATCGGTCACTGCGTTGCGCTGCGGCACCAGGATATTCTGTTTTATACTTCCCATTAGTAAAAAAATCCACCCAGAAGAGGTCAAGAAGCTGCAAAAGACGCAAAGCCTCCCCTCTCTGATGCATTCTTTGTGGTCTATTTTTACAGAGATCTCTCTTAGTTCAAACTGTCCTGAGATTAATGGTTCAGGGAGGGTTAGCCAGCCTTCCCGGCCATGGAAAAGTAATCATGCCACTCAGTCAGCACAACAAATTGATAAGGTGCTGTGCAAAGTGCTCTTTTGTCTTCTGGCAGCCTGGGTCCCAAGCCTGTGTCAAACGCGCTTGGAGGATGCCACAGGAATTCAGTCGAGTGTAAATATCTGCCACAAAACATCTCCCAATAACGTCAAAGCAAACCTTCTCGAAGGAAACGAGCCCATCCTGTAAATACCACCGAAAAAGCCATTTTATTAGCTGACAGCGGTATTAAACAGTGTTTTCCTAGAACATTTGCACCGCAGCTAGTAACAAATAAGCCAGGGTACGCTGAAGCTTTATCATTTGTCATTGCATTTGTCAGGTAAATTAGGGTTTTGCTCAACCAGAGCGGCTCTACAAGCTGACAGAGAGTTTGCAGGTTCGACAACCATGGAGGGCCATCCCTGTTGGAGATAAGAGGTTGTGGGGGCACAGCACCCGGGTACGGGTGGGCAGCGTGGGAGCCCTCAGCAGGGTCCCTGCACCCTTTTGGTGATCAAGTCGGGCGGCGCAGCCAGGCCGGTGCCTGCTGGCTTGTGCCGATCTTGCTCTGTCGCACCCATCCTGGAGCTGGTCAGGCTGATAAACCGGGCAGAGAAGTCCCCGTCTCTCCTGCCCTTTTAGAGAAAGTCCCCCTTTCTATTTAGCTCGCTGCGCTGTTGGATGAGCTGATGCAGAAAGCGATTCATTCAGCTCAAGCCACTGTGTGTCACTTTGCCCTCACTCTGACTAGCATGGGAAGTAGAAAGCATGGGTTTAATTAGAAAGCATGGGTTTAATTACCTTGTCTCTGTAGATTTTATTCAAAACCCTCAGATCCAGGCTTTTACTCTTTGGCCACCTAATGATGTCGGTAGGCAAGTAGTGAGCGTTTAAAAACCCCAAATCTGCCTCACTGCTTCATAAGTGAACCTGAGCCTGAACTCAGGTTGTCAAAGATAAAAGATAGAGTTTGAATTTCCTGTTAATCAGTTCACACAGCTGCCACTGAAACCATTGGTGGAAAAGGATAGTTATTACTTGCAAAATCCTCACCCCTTGTTTCTGTCATTTCAGGAGCACAAACTGCAGCATCCTTCCTGGAGACCTCTGCTTCAGATGCCCCATGGCACCTGGATGTTGGGAATCATTGGGAAAGGAAAACTAAGGAAAACAGAGAGCATCACAATCTCCCTCTATGGGTCCATGGTGTACCTTGAATACTGTATTCAGTTCTGGTCCTCCTAGTTCAGAAAAGACATGGTAGAACTGAAAGAAACACAACAAGGGTGATCAATAAAGTGGAAGGAGTAAATGAGGTAGGATCCCCCAGCCTGGAAAAGCGGTATCTGAAGAAGCACATGACAGATGTTTAGAAGATAAGGGGGCCCACAAGAGAGCTGGCGAGGGACTTTTTAGGATGCCGAGTAATGGTAGGACTAGAGGTAATGGATTAAAACTAGAGATGGGACGATTCAGACTGGACGTTAGGAAGAAGTTCTTCACCATGGGAGTGGTGAGACACTGGAACAGGTTGCCCAGAGAAGCTGTGGATGCCCCATCCCTGGAAGTGTTCAAGGCCAGGCTGGATGGGGCTTTGAGCAGCCTGATCTAGTGGGAGGTGTCCCTGCCCAGGGCAGGGGGCTTGGGACTAGATGATGTTTACGGTCCCTTCCAACCCGAACCATTCTGTGATTCTATGATTCTAAGATGTGTGTTGGCTTCTCACTGTATCTAATGCAGGCTAACGAGCATCACTTCAAACTGTCAGAGGAGGTTCAGAACAAGCAAACAGATGAGAGAAAGGATGAGAGAGCTGGGACTGTTCAGCCTAGAGAAGAGAAGACTTGGTGTGGGGGATCTTATCAATGTATATAAATACCGGAAGGGAGGGTGCAAAGAGGATGGAACCAGCTCTTTTCAGTGGTGACCAGTGAAGGACCAGGCGCAATGCACCCAAACTAAAATGCAGGAGGTTCTGTCTGAACATCAGGAAACACTTTTTCACTGTGAGGGTGACCAACCACTAGAAGAGGTTGCCCAGGGAGGCTGTGGAGCTTCCATCCTTGGGGACATTCAAAAGCCATCCAGACCCGACCCTGGGCAACTGGCTCTAGGTGGCCCTGTTTGAGCAGTGGGGTTGGACAAGATGACTTCCAGAGGTCACTTCCAACCTCAACCGTTCTGTAACTATATGATCCATCACACAAAATATACTTAAGCTGTCATTCCTCACTGCACCATCTGGTGGATGCTATCAACGTACACATATTCAAAAAGTGATTTAACAGATTCAGAGAACAAAAGTCCATCAAAGATTGGGGTTGTGAGACCACACCTGTGTCTCAGAAGGCCTTTGGACAGCAAAATGTGGATGCTGGTAGAGCTTCCTTGGGGAGCATACTGTTACCTGCTCCCTGCACACTCTTTATTGGTCACTTCAGGACATTTTTCTGTGGAAAAGGGCCGCTGTACTACTGGGTAATAAACAGGAAGAGTATGGATCTATCTCACAGCTCAACAAAACCTTTTAATGGCAAGTCCTCACAGCAAGCATCTCTTGTATAAAGCCATTAAGAAGAGATATCACATTTGATCATAACTAAACCTCCTCTAACTTACTGAGTTAGAGGAACATTTGGTCTGATTGAGTACACATGCCCTTTTGTTCTTATACGGTGTCCTTATGTTTTGTTACTCAAAGCTTCTGGGTGCCCAAGCTATGTCCAAATTCACAGCAGGACAGGATAAACAGAAAAGCAGTCTGAGGAAACACTGCAAGCCTTACCAAATGCTGAGATCAGTGGGGACAAAACCTGAATGCCATCTGACACTATGGTAGAAGGACAAAAATGATCCATAGATAGGGGAATAGGGGTTGCAGTCAGGAGCGGCAAGGAGCTACAGTTGTATTGGTATGTGACAGTCATGAGACCAACATAGGAATAAGTAAGAGATTTATAGCGTTTGCTCTTTAAAAAGAAGGCTGAAAAGCTGGGGCCATTGGTGGAGTGTCACAAAAACTGACGCAGTGCTAAAGAAAATGGGGAGACTAAGGAAAATTTAAACCTGTTCAGTTTATTGAGGTGTGACTTTAAAAGGCATCAAGTAGTTTCTGAGAGAAAAACAGTCAAAGATTACATTAAAGTGTCCCTTAATCTGACAAAGTCAGAACAAAAGCTGGCAGCTAGGATTAAAGAAACACACATCCAAGTGAGAAACAGAACCAGGATGCCTGACAATGACTCTGATTACCTGCAGCAGCAAACTCCCTCAACAGCCGTGGTACTCACGCCTGTTGACTAGAAGTCCCAGCAGGAAGATTTGGCCCAAGCATTCCTCCACTTTGTCACTGCATGGGACCTTGTACTCCTTCCTCAGAGGCTTGGGAAAGCGGGCTAGAGACTTCTTCAGTCTTGCTAAGGTCTGCCACAATCACCTCTTCCCAGGTATATTGTTTCTGTTACTTGTAACTCATATTTTTGTTTGTGTTACCTTAGTCTAAGATAACTGGGTCTTCCCAAAGATGAAGCTAATTTTTATCCTTTCCTACCACTTTTCTCCCCACATGAAAAAAAAAAAAAAGTATAAATCTTATTGTTTTTCATGCCCTGAAACTATGTTACAGAGTTTTTGCAGATCCTTTGGCAACAATCGACCCCAAAGGGCAGAGGTTTCAAGGCTAATTAAGATGCTCTAAATTTTGTGAAAATAAGTATCCAACTAGAAGAGAGAGACTTTATTAGCATTATTACTAGGGGAGGGTTGTAGTGTAAGCCTATATCTTTGTAGTCAGTAGAGAACCTGCATAAGAGAGTGCCTTTATAAACAAATGCCCAATTATACCCAATATCACCTGGAAATCTTACAACCTTGGACACCAAAGTCAAGTAACTAAAACCATAAAATCCTTATGAAAGGAGTTGTCATTAGTTTGACTGCTCAGGGAATTTCTTGTTTCTCTTTGAAATCCTTTCTCTCAAAAATCGCAATAATCTAGATTATTGTTACAATCTGTGATCGGGTCAAGAAGTCTTCTATGTACTCATTCATATTTGATGTATATATAAAAACAGCTCTTCTGTAAAGTGGTAGAGAGCATGGCTTTCTGATTAAGTGTGAGTTTTTACACACTTTGTTCTAAACTCTATGCCTTTATAAGCAGGTTTTCTGCAATGCTTTCTGCTTCCCAGCCAGAAGAATCTAGTCCCCTTTCTTTGTGGCAAAGGACTCAAGCAATCCAAAAATGTCCTCAGAGTCCCTGAACCACCTGCACTGGGCTTTATTTGGCGCAGGAGACAAGGGGAGCAGGCTTTTATCAGCATGTGTTGTTTGCCAGTTGAACCAGCTCAGGGTCTGGTGTCTATGAGAGGGTCAGCTACTAAGCCCATGCATAGTTTAGGCTAATCTGATAAAAGATTTCCCTTTTCTTAGTAAGGGAAATCTGCACTTATAAGATCAAAGAAGTGTGTAAGGCGGCGCAGTGTTAACCCTTTTTTATAGGATCTGAATAAGGCAGCTGAAACATACCACAGAAATTCTCTGTATCAGGTTGAATGGCCATTTTTTGAATGAGTTGAATTCTCATTTAAATGAGTATCTCTCCTTTCTTTCTTCCTTTCTTTCTTCCTTTCTTTCTTCCTTTCTTTCTTTCTTTCTTTCTTCCTTTCTTCCTTTCTTTCTTTCTTTCTTCCTTTCTTTCTTTCTTTCTTTCTTTCTTCTTTCTTTCTTTCTTTCTTTCTTTCTTTCTTTCTTTCTTTCTTTCTTTCTTTCTTTCTTTCTTTCTTTCTTTCTTTCTTTCTTTCTTTCTTTCTTTCTTTCTTTCTTTCTTCTTTTTTTAAACCTGGTTGTGTTTAACAGGCAAGTCAACTTTGAAACGGCACCTAGCAACGTTATCTTTTTGTTGTTTGGAAATAATCGTGCCTCTATTCTGAATAGATGTAAAACTGTGTTTTCTTTTACGTTCTCCCTGTCTCCGCTGCTCTTTAAACAAACTGTGGGCAAACCATTGTGCTAGTGCAGTGCTTCATAACAAAGTAGAGCCTTTCACATGGTGTTGGCTATTTCTAGGGCAACGCATGTGAGAAATCACTCCTTTCCTTTTATTTCTGTTGGAATCAGATTGAGCCCCTATTACCAAGTGACTTCATACCACCAGTACCAGGAATATGAGTAGCCATAAAAAATAACACAGATTTGGACTGATCAAGCTTAGGGCAGGTACCAGGAAGTTCCTTAATTCTCAGACAAATCCTTCCTTTTTTTTTTCACCCATTTTTTAAAGGTTCACTGGTTTCCATCTAAGACAAATAACTGGTGGACCTGGTTTAGAAAGAAAGACAAGCGATACAAACAACAAACTATAGATGTGTTGCATTTAATTTGTCCTTGTTAAGGCAAAGTTCTGCATTATTTACATAAGGAACATAGAAAGAAACAGAAAGTTTATTTGATTAATATTTTGATGACATATTGAACAAAGACAAAATTTATGGCTTGATCACTTCGGCCAGTGGCTTTGGAGTGCAGAGAATAATTTTTCTTTATGCATGTTGTACACAGCAAAACCCATAAAAAACTTGAAGCTTTAGTGGTGCAACAGAAGTGGAAAGGGAGAGAGAAGTGGCAAGAAGCTGAGGGTGTAGAGTTCAAGTCAAAATACTCTTAAATATAAGGAGGCTCTATTGCTGTGTTATTTCAGTACCTTGATTTAAGAGCCTCAGCCTTACTATGAGCTACCAGGTCATGCATATGAACTCTGGGACTCAGAACCAATCTTATAAGTGGCTTACTTATGGTCAATGGCTCCAGCTTTAATTTGCTGAAACAAGGACTATTGGCTGGGCCCTTTTATCTCTTATTTCTTTCCCTTCCTCTTCTCCTCCCCCTCTCCTTCCCTTTTCCTTTTCCTTTTCCTTTTCCTTTTCCTTTTCCTTTTCCTTTTCCTTTTCCTTTTCCTTTTCCTTTTCCTTTTCCTTCTCCTTTTCCTTCTCCTTTTCCTTCTCCTTTTCCTTTTCCTTCTTCCTTTTCATCTCCTTTTCCTTCTCCATCTGCCTCTCTGTCTCCTTTTCCTTCTAGATGTAACAAATTTTTAAGCTGATCAGCACACATTGAGTTGTCGTTTGCGTGCTTTCTGAAATCTTCCCACGTGCATTTACCTCACCACTTCCTTGAGTACATGGAGACACTAGAAGAAAACCAAGCTTCAGCATCTGACAGGTTAGAATTTTTCTTTCTCCCAGTCCTATTTTCTTGTTAATGGGTTAGCCTACTCTTGATCTGTTTTAAAAGTCTCAAGGATCCAGCTGTTGAAATGCATGTTAGCTTAATCAAAAAACCAAACAAACAGCAAAGATGTGTGGGAAAGGAACCAACCGTACTCGCTGTGAACACAGCAGTGTGCAGGATGGATATATTTTCCTTTAGTTCCTCTTGTGGTTCAAAGTTTTTTTACCCATGAACCAGAGAGTAACATTTGATCTCAGTTTGACTTCTGAAAGAGGTCACTGTCTGGTTGGGAAGCAGATACACACAGAGATGATGCGTCTGCTTGGAGATCAGCTTCTTGTGGCTAAGGGGGAGCAGATAGGAAAGCATAAATCAAAATAAATATCTTTGTCCCTGCTGCGGCTGAAATGGGCTCCTGTGGTATCCAGGGACAGCAGAGGATTTGGAAAGAAAGGTTGCACTGTGATAGTATTTTTCCCTTTGTGGGTTGCTCAGAATCTTGCATGGGAAGATGAGGAATGGCTCTACCCATAGACTAATTGGGATGAATCAGTGTTTCTAATTCCACATAGAATAGCCTCTATGAAAACTGGAGAGGTTAGTGTCGAAACAGGGAGCGATGATGTTAGAAACATAGCTGGTTGTTTCAAGGGTAAATAACGCACACCAACAGACGGGTTCTGGGCTCTTGTTGCAACTAAAAGCATGAAGAACAACATTAAAATGGTTTTATCTCCTGTTCTTCATATTTTAGAAACTGAAATACCTTCAAGGATGAAGCAGAGAGTGAAGACCTGATCTTCACATTTTAGAAACTGGAATACCTTCAGGGATGAAGCGGAGAGTGAAGACTGCAGTGGTGAAAAAGTAAAGTTTCTAACTTCTGACTCCATTAATGGGATGACAGGTGGATATAAAAATTTGCAAACTGTGAGATGGCAAGTTCAGCACCAGTGTTTCCAGAAGTAAAACAGGTAACCTGTTTTTGAGCCTAAAACCAATGAAAACAAATAATTGTCAGTATTTTCCTTCCCTAAGGAGAAATACTTGTATTTAACAAACTAAACAGACACAAGTCCATGGGCTCTGATGGGTTCCTCCCACAAACGCTGGCCAATGTCATTGTGAGGCTATTCTTGATTATCTTTGAAAAGTTGTGGCAATCGAGGAATGTTCCTGTGGACTGGAAGAAAGCAAATATCACCTTTGTCTTCAGGAAGGGCAAGAAGCACCATCTGGGGAACTACAAGCCAGCCAGCCTCACCTTGATCCCTGCAGGTGGTGGAGCAACTAATCCTGGAAATAATTTCCAAACATATTAATGACAAGAAGGTGATTAAGAATAGTCAGCACAGATTTACAAAGGGGAAATCATGCCTCACCAACCTTGTCACCCTTTGTGAAGAAATGACCAGTTTGGTAGATGGGAAAGATCAGTGGATCTTGGTTATCTTGACTTCAGCAAAGGATTTGACACTGTCTCCTGGAACATCCTCATAGACAAACTGATAAAGTAAGGTTTAGATAGGTGGACAGTGAGGTGAACTGAAAACTGGCTGGCCTGCCAGGATCAAACAGTTGTGATCAGTGACATGAAGTCCAGTGGAGGCCAGTCATTAGTGGTATACCTCAGGAACTGATACTGGGGACAATGCTGTTTAAAACTTCTGTTAATGATCTGGATGATGGGGCACAGTGGGGTCACCCTCAGTAAGTTTGCAGAACTGGAGGTTGATAGACCAGGTAGTTGTGCTGCCTTTCAGAGGGACCTCAGCAGGCTGGAGAACTGGGCTGAGGGGAATCACATGAAGCTCAACAAAGGGAGATGCAAAGTCCTGCCCCTGGGGAGGATTAACCCCATGCCCCAGTACATTCTGGAGACTGACTGGCTGGAAACTAGCTCTGTAGAAAAGGAGCTGAGGGGGGTGGTGGACAAGATGACCAGGAGCCAGCCATGTGCCCTTGTGACAAAGAAGGCCCAGAGCATCCTGGGCTGCATTAGGCAGATCATTGCCAGCAGATTGAGGGAGGTGACCCTTCCCCTCTACTCAGCCCTGGTGAGGCACATCTTGAGTGCTGGGGTGAGGTCTGTGCTCGCCAGTACGAGAGAGACATGGGCATACTGGAGCAAGTCCAGTGAACGGCCATGAAGACAGTTAACAGACTGGAGCAACTTTCACATGAGGAAAGCCTGAGAGAGCTGGGACTGTTCAACCTGCAGAAGAGAAGGCTTGGGCGATCGATCTTATGTGTATAAATGCCTGATGGGAGGGGATGAAGAAGAGGGAGCCAGACTCTTTTCAGTGATGCCCTGTGATGGGACAAGAAGCACTGGGCACAAATTGAAATACAAGAAATTCCACTTAAGCATAAGAAAACACTTTTTTTACTGTGATAGTGACCGAATACTAAAATGGGTTGCCTAGAGAGGTTGTGGAGCCTGCATTCTTGGAGATATTAAAAACCCAACTGGACACGGTCCTGGGCAACCTGCTGCATTTCATCCTGCTTTAAGCAAAGAGTTTAGACTAGGTGATCTCCAGAGGTGACTTCCAACCTCAGCCCTTCAGTGATTCTGTATATTGTCTTGTAGGATTTTGAGAGGGCCATGCAAGTGTTTTGTTTTTCACTGACCAGTGAAAAAATTCCAAGTTTGAGGGGACGAATGATGGCAAAGGAGAGTCAAAGAACTGACGAAAGTATCACTTGTCTAAAGAAATGCTTGCAGTTCCTGTTTGTGATACATCTGGTAATCCTCAAGGGTAATGTGCTATAAAAGCGATGATAATTTTATTTTTGTCTTATATTTTTATTGGAAATAATAAATGATCATGGATCCTGTTTTATATTCAATTGCAAAAGTCCCCATGAAGATTCAATGGATCAAAGACTGAACTGAACATACCATATTGAACAAAATCCATATTGCAGATACTGTTACACTCCAGATGAAAATTTTCCCCTCAGCATTGAAAGCTAGTGGGAATTGCTTGAATTCTCATAAGCCAGAGGGCTATATGTACTTCAAATGTTTTGTTTCTTCTTAACTACTCGGAAAAAAAAAAAAAACAAAACTAAAAAAGTTGAAACAGAACAAACATAAAGAAAATGAGTCTGCAAAACAGGACTGTGGGATTTTTCTCTCAGTGTAAACTATACCAAGCTCACAGGAAAAGAAAAAAATTCTTCAGTAATTGCCCTTGCAGTAAACCCATTCTGAGCTGCAGACTGATATTTTATATCTGTTGTATCACGGGAAACAATACTAAAAAATGTTGAACTCCAGTGTGGTTTGTTTGTTTTTTAACACAACAAGTTCTGATCTTTAGTAGGTGTCCACCTGCTCCAATTTTGGGGTGCCCACAGTCCTCTGCTCCTCCATCGCCTCACAAGGCACTGCCCTGGGAGGGGCAAGACAAGTGCCCCCATCTTGGCACTTTCCAGCTTTTGCCCAGCAGGAAATCCACCACGGTGCAAACGGTGCTACCAGGAAGGTCCACACCAATGGGTCCTAGGAGAATGAGAGCACGTCGTCTTGGGCCCATGCTTCTGTAGGCAGCTGGCTGAGGACATACTGCCTTCTCCATGCTTGGGAGAAAGCTGGGTAGCTCTGGACTATAGTGGGCTGAAAGGTGGGGATATCTGCGAGACCAGGTGCTTAGGGAAAAACAGAAAGTCAGGCAAACTGAGAGCAGAGGTGCACCCCTATTTTGTAGTTGTGTGAATGCTTGTCTGGCCTTCAGGAAAAGCTGGAAGTCTCCTACAGCACCATAAGGGTTTAGAAGAACTTAGGCTTCAGTTGCCTGATGGTGGTCAGTCAGTCACTCACACATCTGTGGTGCTCTCAGCCATGAGACAGCTGTTGCATTTTCATTGCAAAACTGTGGTAGGGACGATGTCTCACCACCCATGTGTTCTGTGGCCTTGTTCCTGTTCCTGTAGGTTAATGGGGCTTCTTTCAGCCCTAGCTGGAAAAAACAGTGGTTTTTTTCTAGTTCCTGCTGCATCAGTGAGTGGCCTGGCACACTTGAACATTAGAAGGCCATTTTAATGCTTGGAAAAAACAGTAGTCCATGCCGGATGTCTCTCAGAATGCTCTACTGGAATGTAACTAGCCAGCAGCCTCTGGCAGATGGGGGGACCGAGACTGCCCAAGGAGCTATTGTGTGACAGAAAAGTCCCTTGCTGTACAGATAGGTGAGGAGATGCTGGTCTGATCGCTCCATGTCATGCTGGAGGAAGAAGCAGCTGAGATGCAGAAGGAGGCTGTGAGCCAGACCACAGGTGTACTGTGAGCCTACAGCTGTACAAACAATATCAGCCTTTCATGAGCAGACTTTCATGAGCACAGCCTGCATAGATACACAGAACCTTTGATTCAAGGCTTCGGGCCAGCCAGGATGTGATATGGTTTGCATTTGGTCAGGGCCAGATTCAGAGCTGGTGTGAGCAGAAATGATCCTTGGGCTTAGATGGGCCAGCTTGCACCATCTGAAGAAATAGGCCCCACTAAATAAAAATTGAATCGGGTCTTCTGATGTTTTTGTGTAGCTTTCTCTGCCTTTCCATCTTAAAATAGGCTACAAATTCTGTGCTAAGAAGCTCCATGGTTTAAGTTACGCAGCAGAAGCTGAGTCCTTATGAGTTTGTCTGTTGGGGAGAGATTTTTTTCCACACCTGCGTATGGAAAGTGGTACAGATTAACTTCAGAAGTACAGTTCTTCCCTTTCCTGGCACTACTTGAATCTCATTGCAAAGGCAAACCTCTCTGTGTGTGTTCACCTGCATGACAGACCAGCTACCACAGAGGCTGCTGTATGCCTGTCTCTGCACCGGTGCAAATCCAGAATAATTCTGGTACCTTTAGCAAAATTCCTCAGGAAAGACACAGGCAGTCGAGGCCAGGATCTGTTCCACTTAATTAAATAAATAAAGGTTAAATATCCTGGAAGATCCATTTTCCGGTGTCCTTAACCTTGTCTTTGCTGGTGACCTCCTTATTTATTTATTTACTTATTTTCAAACTAGGCTTTTCATGGCCATTGACTTAAAGTTTCCAGCTTTTCTAATACGGAACATCTGTGGTCCCTATGCAGTGTCCTCTATAGGTCATGGGAAAGCTTTATCTTAGTAATAAGCTCCATTCCTCTATATATTCAAGCCCAATTGACGGGGCCAAGTGTGTTTATAAATAAATATTGTCTTGTAATGACTGTTTCCGTATGCCCCAGGGGAATAGAGATCTGGTCCTTTTGAGCTGGCCAGCTGCCTCCTTTGTAACAGTGAGAACAGTTTTACCCTGTCTGGTTAACGTTTGATTTATGTGGAAATGAACTCCCCAAGGTGACAGGCCAGTGGTACTGAAGAATGCAATGGTCCCAACTACCCTTAATAGTCAAGAAAGTTTGTTCAACCATCCACCATTTTTCTCTTCATCGAACAAAATTCTGGGTGTGTTTATTGAATATCTCTATTTGTCCCTGACTGGCTCTGTCTGCCTCCACCAAAACAGGGACAAAAGCGTGAGGAAAGCAAGTGAGTTTCTTTCAACTCCTATCCCATATCTTTCAGTAAGAGAAAAGACTGCTGATGTAGGACATTGCTAAGTTACGGAACAATACATCTGCCGGGAAATTCAGAGAATGGATTGCAAAAATATTTGGTGAATGATCGGCCCTTCTTACTGATGAGCGCGCAAGAAATATGCTGCAATATGCCTTCTCTTCTGAACGAAGCATGATCTAATAATTCCTTATCACTGAAGGATGACATACTGTCGCAGCGGCTTATTTCTTAATACTGTTCTATCCGAGACAAAGTTGTATTTCTTACACAAGTCTTGATCTGCTCTGCATCCTCTTCCATCCAGTCAATACTACAGCAGAGATCAGGATCCATCCTTTGCAGGCATTCAGAAGAAATCCGTTGCAGTTTTTAGAAAATCAACATGAAGGACTAACGTAGTGTATCTGTTACTCTTCACTGCTTAAATCTTCCTTGAGCTACATATACGCGTGTGTTTATATAGATAGATACACACAGAGTAAAGAATGTTTATTCTGATTTTCCACTCTCCCAAAGCTTTGTATTTTGTGGAAAGGAATGGATGTCTGGGCATTTCTATGGTTTGGTTTCTTGTAAAGCCAGCGTGACAAACAGCCTCCAGGCTTGATCACTAATAAGAATTGATTCCTATGTCTATAATTTCACCCTACCCTATAGTTTGTCAGAAATAGTTTGGCTGTTTCAGTTGGTGTGATAAACATATTTCCAGCAAGATTTGTCATGAATCCAATGGAAGAGGCTATTAGAGAAAGACAAATGGGAAAGATCTCTGTCTCAACTTCTGTGATTCCTTGAGTTCAGATCAAAACAGAAGTGTGAAAAATGTCATAGTAGTGTCTTACCATGACATTAAAATCTGTGTTGTCTTCAGATTTAAAATAAAAAGAAGTCTACCATCTTCAGTCAAATCTCAGGCTACACATATTTAAAAATGAATAGTATTCTGCAAGTGATCAGAGATTCCTATCCCAGAGAGAAATAAACCCCAAAAGCCCTGACCCTGGAGACCTGAACAGTGAAAGAGATAAGGCATGGAATTTAAACCTTACCTCTCCTGTCTTCTCACAGTCTATGGCTTTTCAGTAGAGATTTATTTTTAACATTTCTTGGAATTCAATTACATTTCTGATTATTTCTTTTTTTTCCAGGTTGATCACCAGAGGAGACCGCCAGTGCTGGGTCACCATGTGGCACCATGGTCACGTTGCCTCCAGAAGGGTGGTGTGAGCCAGGCTGCAGCTCCAGACCAGGAGCTCCGTGCTGACACTGAGTTGCCCATATGGGAACAAGAAGCGGGAAAGGACAGGGATGAATATAGTCAGAGGAAAAGAGGGGGTGTGCATGGGTATGCGGAGGTAACCACAGCCTAGGACTAGACTGAGGAAAGAAAAGGGGAGTACTTCAGAGAGCAGTCATTTTCCAGGACTTCATTTTATCATACAAAGAAGACTTATCTTTCTCCTTAGCATGTTGGGGTTTAGCACTCAGTAAGGAAAGTTTATATCAAAACGCAGCATTTATTTTGGGTGTCAGGGTGTTTCTCCATTTTTTGGGACAAATCCAATTTTGGCTGATGCATGAAGGACTAGAGAGAGCCTCCCTCTCCTGTACTCTGGGACACATTCTAGAGGAGAATTCAGCAGTAAACCAGCTCCTGTGATTTAAGTTATTACAGCCTTATCAAGCTTTCCAATTCCTTTCATATAATATAAGAATGTATGTTAGAAAGTGATGAGTGCAGTGTGGTCTTGTTTTGCTATTGATGAGATTTCGCATTGCAATCCTGGCTCTTCTGTTTTAAATGGCAAAGAGAAAGCCATATCAACAGGAAAATAATACAAAATATTGTTTGTAGATATTTAATTTCAGGTTTATGAACTAGATTAAAAAAAAAAAAAAAACCAACAAAACAAAATAATCACCCCCCCAAAAAGCTCAGTTGATCTATTACTACTGGGATCTGTTAAATTTTTTGTTACATAAACTGCGTGATGGTCATGCTTACTGCCGGTGGGAAAATTTCCCAAGGAGAAATGTGTCTCTTTCTTCCTCTGGGAATGCTCAGTACCCTGGAGATGATTCTTGTTTGACATTTAGTTTCTCCAGTGATTCCTGTGCCTGTGTTCGGATGAAAGAAGTCATTTCTCTTTCCCTGCTTTCAAGTAGTACGTGTAATTATGGAATTGTAAGGCTCTTTCCTTTATGCTTAAGGCGCTAAATTGGCTTATGACAGTGGATATACAGGAGTTTGTCCTCCCAGTGCCTGTTTGAGCAAGACTGAGCTGGGCTGGGCTACTTTGGCTGCATTTTGGTGGCAGGTAGCACGGCGAGCTCTGCAAATCCTCATTCAGTACTGAGCCCTCGCATATCCCTGCTTTCATACAGGAATTTGGGGGCCAGAGACAACAAACTTGAGCGCAAACCAGGGCAGCATCCACGGCATAAGGGGCCAGTGATGATTTATGCCTGCTGCAACTATGGTGTACTTATTACATCATTGAACCAGAAGCAAACTTTGCTTTGTTTATAAAATTAAAACACATATTTGTTCTATCTTCTGGAAGTACAGCATAGTTAGCGTGAATAATGCTTGCAACATACGTTGGAATTGCATCTGGAAAACCCGAAGTCCTCCACAGAAGACCACATTGTGCCAGTTAGGAGTTAGGATTAGAAAGATTCATATTATGTTCAGATTATGTCAGAACTAGTCACAAATTTTAGCTAACCTGGACCTCCGCTTTTCTACCTGATACCGTTTTCTGCTATGAGCTGCTTGCAATCACAGCATTTGGAAGGCACTTTGCAGGCTCACAGGAAGGACAGATCTAATAAACTCACACAGGTGATCCTAACTGCGTGCATGAATTTATTTTCATTGTTCAGCCTTCACACCTGCCATTTCAAACAGCGCCAGTCTACCCTGAAGTGTCTGTAGTTCTGTCTCTATCAAAAAGGAGACAGTGCTTTCAAAACCAGTACTGAACTATCAGGTATAAAATAGGGAAAGATAAATCTTGTTGCTGATTGATTCCTGATGTATATATATATTTTTTTTCATTATTAACTGAGCTCCTGTCTTCTTTTTCTTACCAGAAATCTATGAAACAAAAGTACACTGCTGTCATACGGAAAGGGCAGCTAAAACCTTACTGCTGTTCCAGCAGCGGTTGCATTGAAAAGTCTAAACAAAGATGCTAGTGTTTTGGATGCAAGTTCAGGGTTAAAAAACTCCCTGGGGATGGAAGGCACACACCCACGCTGCCTGGGAAGGGCTGCTTCAGCATTAGGAAAACTCCTCTGCTAGACAGATTTACGCTCTGGAGATTCCTGCCACTTTTCACTTTGAGTGCTCTTCCTGCCTGCACTCTGTTCTCTTAAGCATGTACTTAACTTCAGAGGCCTCCTTGAGAACCCTTCTAATTTGGAAGGGACTTAAAGCAAGTCTCCAGGGATTGATCAACTCTTTAGGATTTCAGAGGTGCTCAGGTGTTTATGTCACTGGGTAACAGCATCCTCAGTGTTTTATCTGTGGTCACATCTATTCACTTCAGCCGACAGTACTCTATAGTTCACACTTTAGTTAGGTACCCATGTCCTATCGCGTCCTACCCAGCGCAGCAACCGGAATCCAGTACTTGCAAATCTCCCTTTCAGCAGTCTTTGATCTGAAATAACCAAAATCACATTCACTTTACCAGAAAGAATAGTACATTCAGTAAGAAATATTTCTAAAACTGTGAACAGCTGATATTCACTTCTGCTTTCTTTAAAAGCCATCCCTCCCTTGACTTCTTCAGTGCATTCCCACATTAGCCTGGTTCCCTGGAGGCGCTGTCTTCTCCTCCCTTGGATGATGTGCTCCTTCAAGTCTGCTGGTGTAGTTTGGTCTCCAGTATCCCTGGACTCCTCCTTGCCCTGTCATTGTTTCTTTACAGTACTCCACATGTGCTGAAGGCGGCTGCCCTACCATTTTTGGTTTTCTCTTTCTTTTGCCCAGCCGTCCTTTGTTGAGCTGATGCACCATAGTGGCACAGCTGACGCGGTAGGAACTGTTTCAGTGTTCACTATCCACTCTTTATTACAGAGAGTCCAGGTCGTTACTGCTCAGAGACAGGGCACAAAGGACTATTCCAGTTCAGAGTGTGTGCAAGACCTTGACATGTAATAATCAATTGTTTAGTAAGAGGCAAAGCAAAAGCAGTGGAAGGGAACCAGGAGTCTGGTTTGTCTTTCACAGTCCTTTGAACTGTGCTTCTGGCAGCTCCGAGCGAGCCTTCCCCGGGGGCACATTAGGCACATGTGTTTTTGAGAGCAAGAAGATCCGGGGCTGGTCCTCGTTGTTGCTGTGAAGTCCGCGTGGCCACGGCATGCGACCCAGCTGGCAGTGAGTCCCTGCCTGATGTGAACAGGGAGGCACGTAGCTGTGTGGTTGCTACCGCTTTTCATGGCCGAAAGTGCGTGTCCTGCACAGCGTGTGCAGCTCCCCGCACGGCATCGCCTGTGGCTGAGAGCGCTCATGGGGCTCCCTGGGGCCACTGAGAGTAAACGTTAGCCTTTAAAAACTCAGATCTTTTCAATGCAACCATTTGGCATGCCTGCCATGTCTTTGCTAATAAATATGTCACCCCTTGGAAGGTACATTCGTACCCTCTTTTGTGTGCACGCCAGGACTGATGCTGTTTGGCAGATGGGTCCCTATGTAAGGCAAGTTCACTGAGTTGAACTGCCACAGCCTCTTGATGATTTCCTGTAGCAAATTACTACGGGCAAGTTTTTCAAAGGGAGGTCTGAAATCTGTTTCTACTAAAACAACCCTTCCTTTTTCACAAAAAAAAGTTCATGAACAAAACATAAATGGTCTTTACATGAGTGTTTGCACACACACACTTGCACATGCACACATTTTTCCATTACTGTTTATCTGCCCTGTGTAATATTCCAAATGACATTTCTGAAGTATCCATATGAAATGCCTGGAAATCCTAACCAGGGAAGAAAAATAATCTTCACTTTGTAAGTATCCTGCCCCATTTTCTGTCCAGATGGCGCACTGGCACATACCCGCCTTTCTCCACCACTGCATACATTTGTAAGTCAAGTTGAAAACTTCAAAGAGGAAAGCAGTCACGTGAAGCTCTCTGAGACACTTGACAGAAATCTAAACCAACACATTGCTAAGAGTTACAAACAAAAATCAGTCTCAAAACCACTGTTTCTCCTGTGACATCATGTCACATTAATCACTGCTAGGTTGCCCTAATAAGGATGAAAATTCCCTCTTCATAGCATGTTCTCCCAACCAAAAAATGCATCTTCTGCTGTGTTGGACTTTCGTTAACGTCTGCCAGAACAGATGGAGCTGGTAGCTTTTCTCAAAGGTCAATGTGGGTAGTCGAAGCCCTGGGTGGGAGGGAAGTCCATTACAGTGATGGTCTTTTCCTCTTTAAAGCACACAAGGGGGTCTCTGAGACATGAGGATTTGTGAGATACACTCATACGTACATATATCAAAATTTGTGTGGCCAGAGACCAAGCTTTAAGTGGAATCTATGGGCTGGAAAGCCAAAGTTAAAATAACCTGGAGAATCCCTACTGTCAAATCTGGGAGTGCAAATGCTTACCTCTTTATATATATATATATTTTTTTTTTTTTTTTAATATATATATATACACCTATTTATATAAATACCAAATTAAACAAGCTTTTCTCTTTTGATTTAATGATGTACACACGGAGAATTTCAGTTTAAGGAATTTACTGATTCATTAATAGTCCTGTGCTTGAAATGGAATAGGAAAGAAAGTATTAATCTACACAGCTGTATTATGTTGGAAGGACATAAGGAGTTATCACTAGTTGCTAGCTGTGAGGTTTGCAGTGAATTGCAAGCAGTGTGGAAGGTGTGGCTACCTACTTAAGATGATCTTTCTATTTTGTGGACATCGCTAGCAGCCTCTCAGTGAATTGTCCGGATGTCAACAAGTGAAATGAGAAAGATACGGTTGATTTAATCCACATGTTTCCCTGCTAAATTATTATGCTTGTACATGTCTGTGTACGGTCTCACTTTAAACGTCTCCATCAGTAAAGATTGTGCCACCTCTGCTTTGAAGACCGTTCTACTTACCGTTCAGTGCATGGTCAGGAAATGTTTATTTTAGTCATCTTAACTTCTTATTACTCTGGTTTCCTGCCTTTACTCTACTAATTGATACGACTGAAGTATATTAGCCCTGGACTGTCTCCAGCTCCCCCTGAAAACAATGTGAAGCATATCCCTTTGCATTTAAACATGGGATTTTCCATTACTTATAAATGTAAGAAGTTCTAAACTATTGTGACGAAATGTTTCAGGGGTTTGTGTATCATTTGGGTTGCGCTGTCTCCAAGTTTAAATAAACAGGGGTGAAGCATTTGTCAGGACTGAAGCAAGGAAAGAAAAACCCCGGAAGATGTCCCACTTTGCCTGGAGCTTTCACTGACAGAAGGGGCAGAACTAAAGGTCATGTGGCTCGGCTGCTGGCAGCTGCTTTGCGGCCTTACGTGGTCATCTTACGACTCCTGGTTTAATTCTGTGTCTGATGTCCTGTAGGTGACATATGTAGGTTTTCTCTATCAATCAGGCTGGCGTTCATGACTTAGGCTGTGACTGAACGACGACTTGAGTGTAAACCTGAAGTCCTGTGCCAGTCAACCCTGGCCTACAGCAGACATACAACATGCAGTGAAGTTAAAGTTGTGCCCGTGCCCCTAAGGGAAGGATGGCAACCTCTTACTCCACATTAACGCTTTTTCAGGGATTGGCTGTCCTCAGTGAAACTGGTGAAACTTTTTTTATTCAAGCAAAAAATACACCCAGTTTTAATGCCGGACCTAGCCTTATGCGCTTAGTGATGGGCCAGCTGTCCTTCAAAATCAAGAGCAAATTGTAGTACTGAGCTGGACCTCAGTAATAAATATATATTTTCTTGGGGTCATTCCTCAAGATGTACCACAATAAAATGGATTGTGGAAGGCTTTAGGTTTTTTTTAAAATCCTGAAAAATGACACGCTGAAAAACTTGGCCTCAGTCACACAGTTTACTACAAACTTTCACAGAAACGTGATGCAATATCATAAGCCATTTTTTTGTATTTGAGCAGTTGATCAAAATGTAAACTTACTCTTTGCTTATTGCCTGTTACTCTTTATCTTTAACCAGAATATCAGCATTGGTATTCGAACAGATTTTTGTCCTTGACAGAAAAAAACCATGACTGATAATGACATAATTAATACTGATATAAACTGAAGGATACTCGTGTCTTTGAAATTAGGTTAAATTAAATATTTCAAGAAGCCCATTCAGACTTGTATTCCGTTTTTCACCTTGATGTATAGGAAGTACAAAGAGGCCAACTGTAAGGAGAGCTTCAGAAATCTTATTACTCACTTAATTTAACACAAAAGATTTAGAGAATATGGTGAGATTTTGTATATGGAAAAAATAGCACATCATAAACAATTTATTCTGATTAGCCAGGAATAGTGTCTGTTTATAACACAATTTAGAAACACTGGCTAAGGCTGAGCACAGAACGTCTTTTATTATTTGATATATTTTTAAAATGCTATGAGATGCAAAGCTGACCACCCAAGGGGCTAACAATTATCACTTGCTCTCCCCCACAGTCAGTGGAGTTTCATTTTCTGGGTGTTGCAACCCTTCAGTTTTGCTTTAAATCCTGGCCTTCGCTGAATCTGGAAACTGTCACAGTCAGCAGAAGCAACCCCTTTTTGACAGACCAACCCAGATCACCCAGAATCAAAGATCTAACATCAAAAAACATACCCTGAAGAATAATGAGGCAGGGCCATGGAAGGATGCAATTAATTTTCGTGGCTAATGTTGTTACAAAAATAGCACTTGAGGAGAGCATTGATGTTCCCTGGATGAGGAAGACACTGAGCCCCAAACCGCGTCAGCCCTTTGCAATCACTCCAGTGCCATTCTTCAATTTAATGATCTTTGCAGTAGACCTCGACCATGAAACCAAGAAATACAATTTCACTTTGGCCCACACAGAAGCTGGCTTTGTCATCCGTGCTACTAAGCCAAAATTTAACAACCGTAGAAACAAAGTAAACCCCTGTAATGATAAGATATCCTAATTTTTACAAATTATTCCCAGGGACATTTGTCAGTACTGTTTGAAGGATCAGTAATTAGCACTGAAATGCATTTGTCAAAACAAATCAACCGTTTGGTGATACCTAACCCTGGGGTTTTTTTTCATGTTTGTTTATTTCCTCAGTGGGAGCTTAATTTAAGACTTTTGAATCAGAGGAAGCCTTTCTCTTGACCAAAACTCATTAACCCTCCCTAATCATAAGTTTGGAGTGCAGAAGAGCCCGTTAGATCACCTTGTCTGACCTCCTGAGCAGCACAGGCCACGACATCAAACACAGCTACTCCTGCACTGAGCCCAGAAAAGCGTGTTCAGGCTAACACATATCCTCCAGAAAACTACACCGTGTTTGAGGGTAGAAGTAATGTCTTCATAGAGTAGAGGGGAAAAAAAAAAAAGGTGTTAAACCTTTGTTAAAAGTGAAGAGAGAATCCATCACTTCTTTGTCTGCCTCTCTGAAGTTTTAACAACCTAAATGTTAAAATTATTGGTTGCAATAACTAAAGTACAGACAATATTTTCCTTGAATGCATGGTTTTTGCCTTTTTCTATGTTGCAGTATGTCTTGATGGTCCGAGCATATTCTCTTCACTCTTAACCGTTATCACAGCAGTGTCTGAAAGACCACCAACTCAATGGTCTGAAAGGAGAGTCCTCAGCCAAAACCCTGCTGAACACTTAGTATTTTTAAATATTTCCTTTAATCCAAGCCCCTTGGTGATGTGTCCTAACTGTGAATGCCTCAATCTCAGCGGCTGTTTCTCTTGGACAGCACTGATCTCATCTCTGCGGGCTAAATCTCTCTACACCGTCCAATAAGAGAATGTGGGAACGTATTTTATCTTTACTTATCTTTACTGTCCAGTTATCACATGAGAAATCTTTTTTTTTTTAAGTTCAAAGAATTCTTAAAGGGAAGTAGGAAACATAATTCAGGGAGATAGGGCCAAGAAGCATTATTAATATGCTAGGGGTATTAGAAATTCTTGCCTATCAGCTTAGATTAGTCTGGATGTGATGTAAACACACATATATGGAAAATATATTTTAACATAAGCATTTGGGGGCCAAAAAGTTAACTCTCACCTGGCTGTGCAGGTTTAGAGAAGTGTGAATTTGCTCCATCATTTTGTGTTTCACTGCCATCTGTCACACACCTCACAAGTGTCCCCCACCATCTTGACATGAAGAATGATACCTTCCTGTGAAGGACACTGTCTAAAGCACCTGGGGAGCCACACTGCTTCCCAGTCTGCTCCTGGGGACAAGTCACCAACCCAGGGCACTGACACCAGGGTCTTTGCTGCCTCCAGCCCCATCCTGGCATCCACGAACTCCAGCATCACTCCCCATAGACTCTGGTGACCACAGCTCCTGCAGTCAGCCACCACCCAGCTCACCACGAATCCCCGGCATCATGTTTGGTGACTGGAAGCATCTAAAGACCAGGCTGATGCACACTTGTAGGATGCCGTGCTGGGGTGACAAAACTCTGTCGTGAATGGTAGCACAGCACAAAAACGTAGTGTAGCAGGACAGGATTTATTGCTTGATGGTATCTGCCAAACCCCCACCAGTGTTTTGAAAATATCAGGCTCCGCAGAGAATATAATTTGTCAAAAATAATGAAAGCTTTGTTCCTTTCATCATCTAATAGCTAATGTTTTTTTCTTCAAAGTTCCTTTCTGGTCTTGCACTAGCTACTTTTTCAGCTTGCATCAATAAGCATTTGCTAATAATAATAATTGGACATCTTGGAAATGGGTTTCACAAAATGACCTCAATCTCAGTTGGTGAAAGAAGAAAAGATATGCAAAGTTAGCAAGAATGGTGTGTGCATACTGCTTTCCACATGGAAAAGCAAAAGCATAATTCCTCGCCTGAACTTCATGCGATATTGAAAAAGGTCTGTATTTTTGTGAAATACATTCAAGACGGCTGTGAGGTAAGTTGAGTTCCGTGCTTCTGAAATGATCTCATGGACTATGGTAAGACATGGCGTTAGGATAAAGGCCTATTACATACATGAGGTATTAACTAAATCTGAATATGGTTCTTGCTCTCTTGCTGTATGACGTCTTGAATATCGCAGAAAGCTTGGTACAACCCTTCTGTGGATGGAGCCAAGCATTCACAAGGGCAAGCTGCTGTGGTGCAACATGCACCCATGAAGCAATGGTCAGCAGGGAGATCATTTTACAAGGCCACAGTGATGCCAAGTCATACGGAGAGGTTCAAAGTGTGGCCTTCAGCAGGCTCTAGGGGGGTTTGGTACGTGGAGCAGGATGTGGCTGGGTGCACTGGAGGGTGCCCAGGAGGGGTGTTTTCAGTGGGTAGGAGTGTCGTGGTCCTGACAGGAGACCAGTGTCCATCCAAGCAGCTTTGGGGACCAGACAGGATGCCCCATGGCACCCGAAATACACCCAGTTGTCACTCATTGAGTCACAATCTCATTTTCATCAGCTTTGAAGGTTTACGTGCCTATCCTGACTCTATCTTCAGCAGCCCTGGTCCAGCCTAGGCTTGAAGGGCAACCCCCTTGCCTTGCCTGTGGCACAGACTCCCCGGGGGTCCCGCTCAACCAGGTTACCCCCTCCAGTGGGCAGCCCCAAACCCCACATCGAGCCCTGTTCTGGTTTGGCAGCATTCTCCTCTATGCCACGGGTGCTGAGGGCTCCTCCCTGAAGCCAGACTTTTTGGGGCTCTGGGCAGCGCTCGATGATCATCTTGGCAAGACTTGGCTGCAGGCGGGTCTGTCTGGCGGGGTTTGACAGCATCATTCCGGGCGGGAGGAAAAGAAGAGCCCTCGTGTTTGTGGTGTGCCAGCCCTCCTGCAGAGACCTGACTGACCCGCCTGGCTCAGGGTGCGCCTGCGCCAGGGTCCTGCCTCTCTCCTTGGCTCACACCAGAAAGAGAGCACAAGAAATCTTGAAGGTGACAGCTACAGAATAACCTGCCATCATCAGGGAAATTTTCCTCCAAACCCTATTACTCAGAGGCTGGCTTCGACCCTGGAGCATTAAGCTTTATATCCCCTGTAAGCGCTGTCTGTGTTTGTTTGCTCTCTACATCCTCACCACGGTAACCCTGAATCTCCTGGGTGTCCACAGAGAGGGCAAAGGGTCTCGCTGCCATTTTTCTGTTTAAAATAGAGAAGTTCTTTAAGATAAGACTAGAAAGAAAAAACAACGTGCAGTCCCAGATACTACGCCTGTCCTGGAAGGACTTTATAAATCACTTTTCTGCTCTTAGTAAATAGTTTTGTTCCCTACAGAAGGCTACACCAGTGACAGCGACATCTGCCTGGAGGGCGGTTCAAAGAGCCAAAGCATATTAAATGCATGGAATAAGCGATGTCTAATAATGCAGTTCCAGTTACACCATGTTACTGGGGGATGGGAATGGCAGGGACAAAAACAAGTGTGAAGGGAGAACAGTGAGTATACATTATTGCTTCTAATTTTCTAAATTATTAACAATGAGAGAGACGGAGAGCTAAATGCCAGCATGAACTGCCGGTAGTATTTGGTAGAAACCTCAACTGTCATTCTTAACTTGGCAGTGTACTTCAAACACTTCAAACAGAAAACTTCAGCTTTAAAATAAAGCCTCTTTCATCTGACAAAGTTATTAGGGAGAATAAGTAATTAAATATATTGAACCGTGGTGCTGCCAGTTCACCCCCTCTCAGCAGGCATGACGCTGCAAAGCTGGGTCTGAAACCTGTCCTTCAGTGAGGAACGCAGCTCCCAGCCCCAAAACCTGCCCGCTGCTCTCTGTACCCTGACTGCTTCTGCCACCGACCTCTTCCAGGGCTCCAAACTTGCTCAAGGAAGGGGCTTTGCACTAAGGGATTTTCTGTAAGGAGCAGCAGCACACCACATGGGAACGTGACATTCATGACATGCCTTGTCATGATTCAGCCTTGTGTATCTGCTATAAGATGAGGGATAACGGTTTTAAACTGAAAGTGGGGAGATTTAGGTTACATATTAGAAAGAAATTCTTTCCTGTGAGGGTGGTGAGGCACTGGAACAGGTTGCCCAGGGAAGCTGTGGATGCCCCATCCCTGGAAGTGTTCAAGGCCAGGCTGGATGGGGCTTTGAGCAGCCTGGTCTAGCTGGAGGTGTCCCTGCCCATGGCAGGGGGGTTGGAACTAGACGGTCTTTAAGGTCCTTTCAAACCCAAACCATTCTATGATTCAGCATCCTTGCATATGAAGTGCCTTAGTGTTATCTCAAAATACCAATATCCCTACAATAGCCTTACAGGAAAGAGAGTACAGTAGGTGTAAAGCAGAGAGAGACATGAAGATGAAATAAAAATTGGAAGGAAGAATGTACTTAAGAAGAAAATGAGAAAATGGTTGCAGGTAAAAAAAAAATCTCAGCTGAAGTACTGAGATAATATCAAACTATTACTCAAAAGGACCATGGAAAAGGCTGGGATACAAGAAGGACTAAGAGCATAGAAGAATCAATGGAGAATACAAACAAAAAAAGGGAAAGAAACAGGGAAAAATCAGAGACGGAAGAAATCATTATTGCCACTTTTTTATTTTGTAGAAAATTTGCTTTTGTACAGCATCGGACTTAACCATTGATCAAACAGACAGCCTCAAAGAAATTCACAGCCCTGGAAACAGAGGCCAGAGACAAACTGTATATGCTTCGCTCTGACTCTTCTTGGAAGCTAGAGATGTTCATTGTTTGGACTCACAATAGACAGATTAACGTCTCCAGATGTTCACCATCCATCCTCCCAGAACATTAATGGGCAGGCCAGGGAATGAATGCTTTTAGCAGAAACTTCAGTTTCCGCTACTGCTTCAGATGAAGTATTTTGTCAGTGTTTATTTTTTGGAGAGCACCTGCTCCAAATGCAGGGAGCCTACACTACAGAGCAATGCCCCTCCGTGCCACCACCCAACACCGCACCAAGCCTGCAAACTGTCCATACGAGTGCTGATGAACTGACTTCCAAAGAGAAAGAGAAACCAGCATTGCTTTGGACTATTTTACCTGATAGGAATAAGAAAATACTTAAAATTATAAAAGTATTTAAGCAGTTGAGTGGCTCGGAGAGTCAACACAGGGCTAGTATGTCTCTTGAGCCACAGACATAAGGTAACTCCTGTCAGAAATTTGAACACGAATTTGTCCATAATTACACTTCAAATTCACAGAGGAAAAAAGCATTCATGATTCTAGCATTACCAAATGTGATACAATCAGTTGCCATACACATATTTAATCTTTTACAAGAACTTGTGATGACATTTTGGGGAAGTATCTAGATACCAAACGCCCATTTTAATTTGAAGAAAAGCTGCTTACCACCCATTCTCAATGCTATGTCATACAAAAACATGGGTGAGACACTGCTGAAAAACAGTAATTCAACAGCAGCGCCCAAGTGCCCCTGAAAATTATTCGGATCATTTTGAAAATACTATCTTTAGTATTACTGGCACGGTTCCCTCTCATTCCCATTTGTGAATTACCACTGGCAAAAAGTAACCTTCTGCTGAAGCAAACAGACTTAATCCTACAAAAAATACTGGAAGTGAAGGAAGTACACTCGTTGCTTTCAGTGTATGCACCTATAAGAGAAAACAAACCAAGATTTAGTCTTCCACCGATATGAAGAGGATGTTAAAGGAGGCGTGTGCTTTTTTTCAGCTTGAATAATTTCAGTGAAATGGATGCTCAGAAGGCAGCTGGGAGGACTTGAGTTTCTCAGCTTGGGCTACGGCTACGTTACAGATGCATGCTGTCCCGCAGCAGAGTATCGCACCCTGAGAAGAAGAGGAGCGCTCTGCAAGAGGTCGTGCTGTTCTGCTGGTTCTTCTGCCGGTGCTGCCCAGAGCGGCACCAGTTTTCCTGTGGGACGGTCAGGTCACTTCAGCTGACCTGAATTTGCTCTCAAAATGCCTTTGCCATAAACCAATAGAAAGCAAAGATCTGGAAAACTGAAGGTAAAATCCTGGCTCTTCTCCAGGGAAACCACTGAGGAATTTAGCTACTCCTTTCAAGAGTACGAGGAATTAATCCCCAAAAGATCGATATCCAATATCCCACACAAAATCTGTGGGAGCTGCCGAATGCAGTAGGTTTAAAAAAGCACTCACTTCTGCCTGCAGGTGGGTGACCCACTTACATAGAAAAAAACCACATTTTGTGACAGCCAGCAGAAAAAGATAAGAAAGAGACCCTTGATAGGAAAAACACGATTAAAAAAGTTAGCATGCCATTAGAACAAGTATAAATACACATTATATTACATGAGTGAACTGTGTTTTCTTGAGTGTACATGCCATTTTTTATTAATTCATACACTAAGTGCTAAAGTGTTTCCTAACGCCATTAGGTGGTGCTTTCAGTAAGTAATAGAATAAATAGTTCTCGCATGGTTCTTTCCTGCATCGTGTTCTTTTCCCTTAAGTAAAAGAAAATTTAAACAAAACACCACGGGTGCCGCCTCCTTCCGAAGCCCACCGTCCTCACACAGAGCTGTGTATCACGTTTCTGAGGCACTCTGGCTCCCCTCGGGTGTGATAAACTGCACTTTGGGCACGATGAGGGAGGGGTTGGTTCTCCGCATGGAGTTGCTCCTCCGAATGGAGTTGTTTCTCCTCATGGAGTTGCGTTTCCGCAGGGAGTTTTGGTGGGAGAGCTCGCTCTTCTGCAGGGTCTGGATGAGAATGGACGGCTTCTCATCAAGCTCTCGAGCGCTGCAGCGCGGCGCTGCCACTTTGACGGTGTTACCAAACTTGGAGTAGTCGACTGCGTACACTCCTTCCTCTTCGGTGACGATGGGCACAAAGCGGTGACCCCACAGGATCTCCTCTGCTATGTAGGAGGTTCTTGCCTGTGTCGTGATGCCGGTCGTTTCTACGACTCCTTCAAGTATCACGATGAGCTCCAGGTCCTGAAGCGCCAGGTCAGCAGCAGAGATATCGTAAAGAGGACTTCGCTTGTCTATGACATGACAAATGATTAAGGGAGCCACAAGGAAAATATTGTTGCTTTCAAGGGGGTTATCCACAGGGATATCTACTTGGTGAATGGGTATGACTTCTCCTTCAGGGGTCGTAGTCTTCCTCACCACCTGGATCCTCACTGAGGCGCTAATGATCATGCTCTTCCTCAGGTCTCCCACTCGAAACATGAAGCAAAGTTTGCCATTTCGAACTGCAATGACCGCCTGCCGGCTGAAAATCAAGGTCTCGGCCCGTCTGTGAGCTTGTGCGGTTTTCATGAATATGCAGCCCAGCATGACAGCGTTGATGATGAGACCCACAATGTTCTGCAGGATCAAGACTGTGATGGCCAAGGGACATTCCTCTGTCATCATCCTGCCCCCAAAACCAATGGTCACCTGAACTTCAATGGAGAAGAGGAAAGCGGAGGTGAAAGACCTGGAGAAGAAGATTGCACAAAGTTAACTCTAAGGACACTGAACACAAATTGAGAAGCTGTTAACAAATACTTTCCAGAGACAAACTTAAGGACCTATTTGTACAGTCCTGGTACATTTAACCCTTCTGTGAACACCAGCAAAAGCACCACATGCTCGGTGACTCTGTCTGTGTATGATTGATGCAGTTTCTGATGGTGACGGGGAAGACCTCAGAGCCCGAGCTCCTAAAAGACCGTCTGTAACACTAGGTGACCTTGAGAAGCTCACTAGATCCCCTGTTCAGGAACACATGCTACCCATTGTGTTGGCTGACAGTGCTGTAACACCTGGGCTTTCCACCTTCTCCACCCCATGAAGCTTTTGGTAGACAGCAGCGGTTTTGGCAATAGCGAGCAATTGGCTGGCACGCTGAGATTCTTCCACCAGCCTTTGCAGGGAAAGGAAAAGGGGAAAATTGCAGCATCTCACTCATACTACCTGAGTCGTGACCCCCTTTAGCATGACTTCCTGGAGGAAATTTGCTCACCCTTGCTCACCCTCTGACTGAGGCTGCAAGACCAAGCTGCAGAGAGAGGCCAGTGGCCTCTGCACATCCCGGCAGGAGGACAACACTGTGAGCCAGGGTTTGGGTTTAGCTCACTTGCCATGGCAAGACTAGGTGGAAATTTTCAACACAGAAGTGGGTTGTAGAAGTGTGAGTTGACTTAAACGTCCCGAATATGCTATCAGAGCATATTCAGAGGATGCTGTCCACAAACCTTCCAAAATCCACTGTTTACAGTAGTCCACAGTATCATATCCCCTGTATATACCAGTGTCTTTAGTTTCCTTTTATAACCAGGTACATCCTTCACCACAGTCTCTTACTGTCTAAAATCGGTACCTTGGGGTTTATCCGGTAGACTCGCAGCACATTGGGTCTCGTATAAACTAATATCATAGTCACCCTTGTAACACAGCGCGATCCACCAACATTTGAAGCATCACCACGCTCAGCGCGGCTTTACCTGTGGAAAATACGTCCTGCCCATGAAGACGGTTCTAAACCATTCATTGGCTTTGGTTTGCTTTTCAATTAATTTGCTTTTAAATAAATGTTTCCTTTTTTACCTAACCATATTTTCAGTGAACCTGGGGTCATAAGGAGACATTAAAATAGCATAGGCAGTTTCAGGGACCATTTTCTGTAGAATGAGAAAGTTCATCTTTCAGAAAACTAGCCAGTCTCTGAAGGGCTATCTTTGAAAGAACCTGGTCTTTTTTTTGGCCTTTCCTATTTTTTTAGTCTTTGGCAGATTCCCTTGTATCGAGAGCTTTATTTTTGCATTTGACTCTGAAGAAATCAGTGAAGGTAATTAATAGAATCCATGGAATCATTATGTTTAATGAATATTTAGTTAATGCAGAATGAAGCTTCTAGTTTAAAATTAATTCAGCTTAATTCAATTTCAAGCTCTGTGGAGTAAATATTCTGATTCCCTTAACAGTACNAAATAAGAAACAAGAATCCACCTTTTTACAGTGGAAATAACTGAAGCCGCATATTTGTACATCATTTTGACCCCGTGAAGAGGGAGCCAGAAACTCAAAATCACACTATTCCCAGGTCCTTCCCCTTACAGCTGTACAAGTGTTTTCCTCTTTGGAAAATACTTGCTTTCCAGGAAAAGGACTGTGAGACTTAGAAATTTCTGCAGTACTTTGCAAAATTAAAGCGCCGTGCAAGTTTTAGGCGCTGGGTACAATTTCCCAAACCAGGTGTCCCATAAATCTGTAATGGCACTTCCCCAGGAAAGCTCTCCTGAAATATCTGTGAGCCTAAATCTCAGGAAAGTAGGTTAAAAAATATTTGCCATTATTTTGGCATACATATCACTGCAATATATTTTACATTTAACAGCTCACCGTTCTTAAAAACGTCAGCAATCGTATTGCGATTTCATGGCTTTGTCCAAAGCGGTAGCCAGATTTAACAAGATGAAGTATTTCACTATGAAGGGAAAAGATTTTTCCATGGCTTGGACATGGACACTTGAGCAGCTGTTGGCTGAACCACCCCAGGCACTCGCATGAGGGAGCGATGCGTGTTCTTTGTCGTGGGCTAAACCAGAAAGTTACACCTATTTATTTGCTCTGCTTTCTCACACCCCTGCGGGCTGTCCTTGCAGCAGAGGTTACCGGCTGTCCTGGAAGAGCCATGGCTGTGGGGCTGCCCCGTCCTAGATGCACGAAGCCCTCAGCAGCCGGCTCAGGCTCTGCAGGGTGGCCCAGGAGCCCCACGGGGTGGGCTGAGCCGAGGGGACCACCAACCAAGCGGAGGGATGTCCCCCCGCCTGACCCCGAAGAGCCCGCAGGGTGTAGCTACTGGTTAATTCGGGTTGGACAAATCCCACGCATCCCAGACGCGCCGGGGGTGACACCCCTGCGGGTGCAAGCTGGGTCATGACGTCTCATTTCAGAGGCGACTGCCTGGGGCCAGTTATTGGAAAAGAAACAAGACAGGAACCCCCCGCTCCCCTGCCCCAACCTCCCAGCCTAATGAAGGTTAGCTTGGAAAAATCCCCATTTCCTTTAGCTTGGAAAATCCGCATTTAGGAAAAAAGCTTCAAAACAAAGGGAGAATGAAACCTCCGCTCCTTTGTGAGCCAGATACAATGTCCCTTCACACTTGCTGAGGTGCCTCAAACCTCTGTGCAGGAGAAAGGAGAAGGAGGGAAACGGATACCCTGATGTCTCAGCGGGCCCTGCAGCCCCCCCCTGCCCCCAGCCCCTCACAGCACTGCAATGTGTCGCGGCGGCTGATCTGGGGCAGCAGGGCTGTATAACAAATCAGGATTTTTCTGCCGAAAAACCTCGAGCTGGAAAAAGAGATCTTATTGATGCGATGACAAAGCAATCTTGTTGCTTACCCCCACCTCCAGTCTACAAACACACTTCTAATTCCGTGTGTGTATGTGTCAGTTTATCAGTGCCTTGAAAAGCATGGTGGCTTTGGGGATGGAGAGTGAACTACTTCAATGGGTGACATTTAATCTAGTAGTCCCTTAAAATGTTCTCTGTCTGACACTTCATGCATGCCATGGAAACTGTTCCTCTGTCAAACTGCTGGCCTAAGGCTTCGTCAAGGTATTCTGAAGCACCCCATCTTGAAAGACATCTAGTTTTGCCCTAAGCAGCGCTTATCTTGCTAGCCCTGCCTGACACCCGTGGCCAGTGCCCTGCCTCTCAGACACTGCTTTTGGGGTGGCCACCTTTTGCTGGCACGGCAAGCGGCTCGCACCACGCTGGGGATGCTCCCGCTGCCCAAGACAACGTTACAATACATATAACACATACCCACTCTTGTAGCAGGCTCTTATCTCGACAGGCAAGGTATGTTACCCACAGAGTGTGGAGACACATGAAAAGCAGCAGGTCTCCCTCTTTCAGATCCTGTAAGGAATCAAAGAAATCTACAGTACAGTATTTTCCAAGCCCAGAAGGCTTGCTGAATTTACGTAATCTAGAGGAAAACACCGCACTTTTCAATTGTCTCAATCGAACACAACAGTTCACGTAAACCAAAAGCTGCATGTTAGGCATTGGCAGGACAGCAGGCAGCTCTGTTCCCCCCCTTTTGCCATCCCACGGGCAGTACTTTACCTGACACACGTCACGCATGGCGTCCACTTTGTGCTGTTTGTAGTGCTTTCCGTGCTTGGGTCCATGTCACCGTGGGCAAAAGCCACCAGCCACCACATCATGGCGAAGAGGAGCCAGCTGCACAGGAAGGACATAGTAAAGATGACCAGCGTGTGACGCCACTTCAGGTCCACCAAGGTGGTGAAAATATCTTGGAGGAATCGCCCCTGCTCGCGGATGTTCTTGTGTGCCAGGTTGCATGCCCCATTCTTGGCGATGAAGCGGGCTTTGCGTGGCCGGTCTCGGATGCGCGGCTTGCGCAGGTTCTCGGCAGCGATCCGTGCCAACACATACTCTTCGGGAATAATACTTTTCCGAGCCAACATCTTCCTGCCACCATAGTCCACTTAGCAAGATGCGAAATGGGGGGTGGTCCCTCTAGCGCGTCTCTGCAGGGCTCACTCTACCCTGCAAAAAGAGAGAACCTGGTCAGATTTGTCACCTATGCACTACAGCAAGAAGCCCCGAGTAGGTACCCCTGCACCATTACATTAAATGTCACTGCGTGACTACTTATTCTACAGTGCCCTCCCTCTTTCCGACCATCATTTTTAAATGAGCAAGTGGCATCAGCTCGCAACAGAAACAGAAGATGCTATTTTGACACTCTTTGCAGAAAGGGAGGCTGCAGCACAGTCTTGCAAACGGTGTAAAGTAACACGACGTACGACAGGTCGGTTCCTCAGGCTGTTGTCTCCAGGAGGTAGCCGTGCCCAGGTGGGTACCACAATACGGACCACTGAGTGATTCGCATCCTTCAGGACTTGAAGAATCAGACTTCTCCAGTGTTACCCAAGGCTAGTGTGCGGAGAGACCGCGGAAACTCATTTCTTATGGCTCTGGCCCCGCAGCGCAGGCAGGAGCCCTGCCGAGAGCTCCCGTCCCGTCCCCCGCAAGCATCACAAGAAGGAGCTGAGCTGGAAGTGCGGGAGGCAGGAAACGGGACTCCACGGAGCAGGCGGTCGCATTTCCCCTTCGCAGCTCTCCTTCCTTTCCGGGATTAGGCGGGGGAACCCTCCCTTTATTCCCAAACTTTGTCCCCAAACGGGTGACAGAACAAACCTACGGAAAGCCCGGCTCCCCGCGGCTCCCCGCCGCCTGGCCCGTCCCACCGCGGGAGGGGAGGGCCGGGGCTGCCTGACCCCCCGCCGCTTCCCAGGAACCCCCCGCCACACCGCGGGGCTCGGCCGGCCCCTTTCAG
>VXBH01001399.1:16028-108252 GCA_013400035.1 Rynchops niger | reverse complement strand
GGCCTTTGCTGCTTTTGACAAACTTAATTACCTGTTTCTGCAAGGGGGGGTGGGGGGGTGGGGAAACCCCAACAAACCATTCCTTTTTGTGGTTCACAGCTCATGTTGGGCACAGAGTCAGGTCCGTTACAATGCTCAGCTGGTGTGAGGGGCACTGGCAGATGGATATTTGCATATGGGACGGGCAGAGGAGAAACTACGCACGATGGCAAAAACCCAAGCACTGAGATCGCAGAAGTTCATTCTTTTTCCCACAGGTCGAGGTTTACAGTTTTGGCTCTTGCGTTGAATGGAAACTTGCATTCTTGGAAATTGCAGCTTTTTTTTTTTTTTTTTTTCCCCCCGAGGTCTTAGGGTTTGTAGTAGGAGGAATAAACAGTGCATCAACTTTATGAAAAGATCTAAATTTAGATTTTAATGAAGCAAAGTGCAGAGAGCTCATCGTGTCAGATTAACTCCCCCATGTCTAAGGGATGTGTGTGTGTACATTAGGGAGGTTTCTAAACTTTGCTGCGTATCACTCAAATGAATTACCTGTAATTCGGTATAAAATTTATACAGAACAAAATACCTTAACTGTCTCTGTAAACTAGAGAAAGAAAGAAACGCCTGACAGGCCTGCTGCGATCAGGAAGGTTTTAAGTATATTCAGGCTTGGAAAAATTGAGAAGCTGCATTTGACAGGCAGTGTAATCCTCAGCTTGAAGATATCTACCCTGTTGAACACATGCACGTGCTCAACTTTAAATAGATGAGTGGCTCCTGGAAACTTTTCTAGCACTATCCTTTTCTAATACCAGATACTGAGTAGTCAGAAAAGAGACAAACTCAAAAGCCCCAGTCGTATTAGGCAATTAGCTAAACATTTGTGTAAGAAAATAACTTTAAGCAGATGACCAGCTCCAGTCTGAAAAATCAGGATCTGAACCAATTTCCTCTAGGTTCTAAGCAGACTTTGAGTACACAAACATCAAGTCACTTGGGTGGGTATCTGCAGGACCAGCGTCGTCAGTGCCACCTATGGAACTTCATGGGCTGGGCTTGGAGAACTCGGGACTTTCCCCTGCCACAAATGGGGCGGCAGAGACTGGTCTTGGGGAGCTGCCTCATTTGTTTGATGCAGCTTCCAAAAGTGCATCTCACTTGTGTGTAACTATTGGAAAGAACCGATTTACAACACATTAAAAAAAAAAAAAATCCTTTCTCTTTTCCTTTTTTCCTTTTCCTCCTCCTTTTCCTCCTCCTTTCTCCCTTTTCGCTCCTATGAAGTATTTGTTCTGTGCTAGGTCTAGAAACAAGATTGATGTTGCCCAGCACAGATGCTAGCTGCATTTCAAAAAATAAAGAACTATCTGGGAACTGCATGGAACTCCCCCTCCTTTTTTCATAAGGTCCTTGAAATGTACTATTTTGCTCCTGACACAAAGTCACTCGTGTCACGTGGCCAATTGCCCCGTTTCCTCTGAAGCTATCGAAATCCGCAGCTTTATAAACAGGGACACAGAAACACCAAGAAATGTCACTTTTACTTACTTGCCACCTTAAGGCTGTAGGCAGCCTCAGCCCCTTCTCACTCTGCCGAGGCCCCTCAGCCGTGCTGGGCTGCGAGGCCAGAGGAGCTGCTCCCGGGGTGCTCCTCGCCCCGCTTCTGCTGGCAGTGACTGGGGCTGTGTGACACCAAGTTAGCGCGTAGATCAGCAGCTAGTTTGGCAACATGGTTCGAAGTCATCTTTGAGGGCAGGTGGGAGCACGGAGGGACCTTCCTCAAGCCGGTCAGGTGGAACGGAAAGTGCTGGCAGCGCCGGTACTGTCAGACCCCTACGGCCTCTCAGCCCCACTCGTGCCCCGCTAACTCGCTGGATGTTTCCTCCCCCTTAGTTGGGCACCATTCAGAGGGTGGATTTTTTGCAGCTGAGATAGAAGGGGTCCCACCAAACGCACGCAAATAGCCTTGGCACAACTCCAGCGTGACTAAACCGAAGCTATTGATCGTTTTCCCCGTTGCCATACATTGGAAGAAAAGTGCTCATAAAAGTGCTCATAAAATCGTCTCTTTCCATCTCTGCCTGTTTGATACTGAAAGAGCTTCCCCCCTCACGAGGGGGGATGCCTTCCTCCTCTCTTACACTTAAGCTTAGCTTTGAGGAAGCCTGCCTGGGCCCCGGCATCGGGGATGTGATGATCAGGAGCGCCAGGACTATTCTCTCCTCCTGGTTAAACATTATGAGACATGATTTTGAGAACAGCATCCACGTCCCCAAGTTACAGTGTCTGAATATGCTCTGGAGAGTGACAGCTATGAAAAAATATTCCCCTTTGCCCTTTTAAATACTTGTTTGGTTGCCACAGGCACATTTAAGTCTGAGATTTAAGTAATAGCTGGGAAAATCTCCCGAAATGTCTTCTAACCCTTTTTATAAGGAACATAGTGTCTGAGTGCTGTGAACACAGCCTTTTCAGGCAAAAAATGATCAGAATTGATGGCAGGTTTGGGTCCAGTTTTATTGCGGCCCATCATGCGTCTCCCATCTTGCTCCTTTCCCCTCCACCCACCAGTTACTGATATGATGGTAAATATCACTTTACAATTAAGCCTATCTAAAAAAGGATTAAATAATGTGCTTAGACATGAATCTGAAATTTCCACATTATAACTGCGTCCAGCCCTTTCAGAAAACCCTGCTTCGTAATAAGTTTTGTTTGAAATTCTAATCTTAGCTTAGAGATAGGATGACTTTGCAGGCGTCCAGAGATGTCATGCACTCAGCACGAGGCTTCTACAAAGACGCAAAGCTGATAAGCCATATTCGGATAGCATGGATGAACTCTTCCCCAGCTGAACTGGCAGCAGATCCGTCAAACATGAAAGAGCAGAAACTGCAAACTAAGGACATCTGTTACCCTGAACCAGCTTTTTTTTTTTCTGTTTCATGCAAGAGCAGCAGGACAAAAATAGTCTTTATCATCAAAATACATGTAACTGGTGCCCCTCGTCCAGTATTACTAAGTCACACAGTGAAGTTTGTAGATGTTCTGTGCATTTGCTGGCAGAAGGATCGTTTCCCATTAAAACTATCTGGTTTGGAAGTGATACATCTGCCTTGTTTGACAAAATCTGGTACTCTGACTCCTCTGTGTGTGTCAGGCTACAGGGTGAAGGCTGTCGACCCTCCACAAAGCTAGCAATATGTCGGCAGTTCTGTAAATCTCTGCTATGGTACTTGCGGTGCTGACAAACAGGGTCTGGTGCATTTGTCACCAAGAGTTTAGTATTTTCCAGCTCCCTGCATGTAGTCACCAAGCAGCAGATGGGGTGATAGGTTATGGTTTAAGTTCTGCAGTTCCATCAACTGACGGGCTGGCTTGGCTTATACAGCACTGCTGGCCATGGGAAAGGTATCCCCTGCCTTTGTATCTGCTCCCTGTATAGCACAGGGAAGAGAGAGAGAGCCACACCATCTTGGATGAACTGTCTTAACTGGCAGCTGCTATATCCCCCCAGAGCATGTCCTTACCTCCTCAAGCAGGTCTGAGCTTGCTACAGATTGAACAGAATTAGGCTGACTTCAGCCTACCTTTGCTCGCAGGGGGCTCCGTGGTCTTGGTGGGCAGTGGTACTCCAGCCAAACCTGCCCAGAGCTGGGTCCCTGATGCCGCTTGCAGTGTGACACACACTCCTCCAGCCCCGCTGGCTCCTGTGGCCTCTTCTAAGAAGTGCTGCTGTCTTTTGACGGCTTAGCTGGTTCGGCAGAGGGTCAGCACGTGGGCCACCAGCATGTGTCGAGGAGAGGGGGCGTGATCTTCGAGAAAGGCATTCAGCCCCATAGCGTGAGAGAGCCGGCAGGGAACTGTTTTGGGCTGGGGCTGCTGCCCCTGGTCCCCTGCACAGTCAGCAGTGTGGGTGGAGGAGGGGGGAGAGGAGAGGAAGGATTATCACACTCAAATCAGATGGTTCCTTCAGTCGTCTGATTTATGAAACCCAACATCTTTTAGCCTCTGTTTCCCTAACTCCACCTCTGCTCCAGGGATATGCATGAGCCAAGAAAGCGGTAGTTGAAAGAGATGCCTTGTGCTCCAGGATATACCTTATACTCACTCTCTGCCATAAACCCTAGCCTCATTTCCCTCTAGAGATGAGCACATCATACTAAATCCTTGCGCAAAACCTAGCAAGATTTCTTGCAGCCCCGCACTGTTTATCTGTCTCCCTATCTTTGTCTTTAATTTTAGCTGCGTGTTCGTTTCTTCACGGATCTCTTGTTTCTAGTGCAGGCCGAAAACCAAAGGCTGCACTTTGCTGAGCTTCAGTGCTCCAGGGACTCGGCTTGTCACATCACCTCTGAATCAGGAGCACTGGCACCACTTTTACCCAGTCCGCCTTTTAGGTCATGGTATCCCTGACCAACAAAGCTAGGTAATCGTCTCATTTTTCAGTTCACAGCAGATATCAACTCCCACATACTTCAATTTAAGCCCTTATCTCAAAGCACAGAAATACTGTACTGTCACATGAGGGACTTACCAAGTCTCTGCTACAGGATGAGATGGCAATTGTCACAGTGGTACAGCCTTTTTCTGATACCTGATGCCCTGAAGTGCATCTGTCTCATTACATGCCCATGCCTGCAACAGGGGTTTCTTCTAATGCTTTGGGAAGAGACCAGTTTGGGATTTTTTTTGTCTGTCTCCCTGTGCTGTAACTTATGGAAAGGCTGTTAATCAGTTTCTAGGTAGGTTGAACATGGTTAGAATAAGTGTCTAGCTGTGTTGCTAATTCACCGTAGTGTTCTTTCCCTTAGGTGCTTCTGTCTGGCTCGCTGGCTATTTCCCTGACTTTTTGTTTACGGAAAAATGGGCTGCTGATCTATCTGTCTATGACGATTTGCATTTCTGAGTTTATGGGCCAGACCAGCATCCGCATAGGCTGAGTAAGGATGTGAACTCTTTGCCTCCTCTAGCTGGTGGAGGTGTGAATGCTTCTCTTCCCACTCTGCCAAACTCTTACGATCAGTCATCGGATGGAGGCATCAGATATTTTAAGTTCACTCACAGGTCAAACCACAGCACAGGAGAACTTCATACAAGCTCCTAACCTGCTGACCAGTGCCAAAGTGCCTCCCAGCAGCTGGGGTGTAAGAGCTGGTGGGAAGCTTTGGTGCTGTACTTCATGTCACCAGGGCATGGGGGAAAAGGTAAATGAGGCTTTGGCCTCCTTAGCGTCTTCCTCTTGCACTTCTCCCCTTTTCCCCATAGGTCTACCCGTAGCAGACTACAGGCAATACAGCAGAGCTCTCCTGGCATCTGAGCTGTTTCCAAACTCAAGAAAGCCTCAGATCAATGTCTGCTAACCCGCTCCTCAGCAACCAGGCACAGCTCTGTACTTACTTTGGTGTCATTGCCCTCTTCCCTCTGCTCAGTCTTATCCCAGATTTCCATACAACATTTGTTTTTTAAGTCTTTTGGGACAGGGATTTCCTCACTCAATGGTATCTCAAAGCGTCCAATACCTGAATTTTTTAAAGCGTCTTCCACTGCAATATTGTTTCTCCAGTTCTTCATGGCAAAGTTTTGGCTTGCGTCAAGTGGCACCCTCCCACCCAGTATCCAGGTATGGCTGGGGTGTGAAATGCCCCAAGAACAGTCCAGAGACTGTTCTAAATGCACAGGATGGACAAGGCAACCTTGTTTTGGGATAGCTGTGCTTTTAGACACACAGATGGTCTCACAGGCGGGCAGTGCCACTTTTCCCATTTTATTTAGCAGTGGAGGTAGACCCTGAGTTGGCTCTGGGAACGGGTAAGGCTCTAGGAACAGGAAGCAAGGTGCTGGAGGCAGCAAAACCCCAGAAACTAAGAGTGCTCCAACTGCTGGGACAAATAATAGCTGCCATTTCTTGTCTTCTTTTCCTCTGGTGGTACCTGGAGCAGCAAAGCCAGGAATCAAGAATTTTTCATTCCATCTCCTTGTCCAAACTGTGCTTATTGCTCTTCTGTAGCAGGAGTCAGAAGGCTTCTGGCTGGCTTCAGCCTCAGAACAGCATAATACAATTTCTTCTCCTCTTCTGAGAAGTCTGGAGCTGGCTCAGTGGGCCATAGCACCAGCTGAAGGACATTTTTCTTCTGATTTGTGAAATGGAACTTTTTTTAAATTTTCATCTTTGTGCTTCCAAGTCCCCTTGCCTACAAGCGATTGATATCTCTGCTGGCTGCAGAGTGAGGGTTAAATTAAGATGATGCCATTGATGGAAGATAGATGCCATCTCTCGTCTTCAGATCATATCACAGAATGACTGGCAATTCCAAGACATTCTGCTATCGGATGCTGTGGTGGGACCTGGAGAAACAGATGGCCCCAAACCCAACAGGTTCAGCCATGAAAATCTGCAGTACACAGAGCCTCTTAGAACCTCAGGTTCCTGCCTCTGATGGAGAGGTCTAATGGTCATAGATGGTATTGCTGAAAGAGTAGGGCCCTAGTCTAGCTGGTACGATAAAAACACATACAACGGTTCAACATGAATCTGTAATTTTCTGCTTTTCAAAGAATATGCTGCTTTGGGGCATCTGTAATTGTGAGACTGAAAGGTGGTGGTTCTGGACCATGTCATTTACACTAAGCTGCATTAGTTCCTTAGTTACATGGTTAAATATTTTACTGGACGTTTAAGTGATATTTATGGATGTAAGCTGGTACAGCCAGAAAACCCTGAAGTAAATTCAAGGGAGAGTTAAGAAATGTCATGGGAATAGCTATGAGCCACTCTTATGGGCAGAGCTAACTAGCACTGTTTGTTACTTATTTATACCTTTTATCCAAAGGATGTATAGCCATGTAATGTATTTAGATATAAAAATGACTAGTGTACATACATGGGAATGAATGCAATGAAGTGGGCAACATGGTACCATGTGAGCTGAATGCTGCATTATTAGATAGTAATTCATAGGGTGAAAATCTCTGTGTTCAATGAAAATGAAAGAAGGCATCTTGCACATGATGAATGTCATTTACACCAAATAGAAACTAATTTAAAAAAAAAAAATATATATATTTTTGAAATGACCGCTTGTTTATAGCCTCTTCAGAGCATGGCTTATTACATTAGAGAAATAAACAGCTCCTGCCAGGAATGTCTGTTATGTTTGCATGGGTAGTGCCTAGCAGCAGACAGATGCTATCAATAGTGAATAATTAATAATAACTATGTAGTAAATAGATTAAGGCTTTTCTAAAAATCTCTACTCTCCAGAAGGATTACATTTGGAAGCTTCTCTGAACTCCATGGCTTCGTACAAGCCAACACTCTAAGCTGTCCTGCCAAAACAGCATCAGCACATTGCTAATTTGTAAAAGTCAGAGAACTTCTGCCTCACAACAGTTTTTTTGATAATTTGAAAACCTGATAATCTTTCCCCACGATTCCACACAGAGGTCAGTTCTGGTGGAGAAAAAGCAGAGCAGTAAAAAACCAATGTGGAAATGATTGGGATGTTTGCATGGCAATGAAGAATTTGATTTACAGTTTTGTTTTCGGACTTTTTTTAGTACTCTCTTAGTTTTGCCTTTGAAAGGATTTATTTCCAAAGATACTAAAGAGCTCTTTACATGCCATCACTGAATTCATATCAGAGAATTTACATAACATATTTTGATTTTAAATTAGGCTTTCAAAAGGTACTGCTTGAGGATATAAAATAGCAAATATGCTGAATTAGTTTTTGCTTTTAAACACATCTTATGGGAGGACCATTGCTCCAAAGAGATTTTAACAAGTAGCAGTGTGGTTTCACTAGATATTTTAGAACTGTTTTTTATTGGCAGTATCACACTGGGGACACTGAGCCATAGTGCTCGCAAGGGAAACATACTCCAACTTTTGCCATTGGATAATGGAAACATAAGGCAAGTGTGGCCCTTGTCCACAGCTTTTTAATAAAGTTAACTCTTTGCCTCGAATACATTATATCTCCATTTGTGATAAAATGCCGACATAGCTTGTGTAAAATGTGCGTGTGACATTTCCTTCAGCTTCTCATGACACGTTAGCAGAATGGTACGTGAACGTATCGGCATCTTTTCACAACAAAGCGCAAAAGCCTGTTGCTTTAGGAAGCGAAAAGAACACAATTAAGTAAACCAAACAATTTGTTGTGTAAGAAGATTGAAGAGACTTGCTTGACCACATTCAAAATTGATGTCGTGTATTTTAAGAAAACATAATTCACTACAATTACTTTTTGCTGACAGAGGTTTTACGTATAATGAGATGCCAAATCCTTTAGGCCATATTGATGTTGGTACTGATTGAATTCAGTGCATTAATTTATAGCAGAGGTGTTCTGCTAGTTTACACTAACCTAAAAGGGGCTCATCCAAGCACTGAACGATGCAGTTGGAAAAAGCAGGCACGCTCTTGCACATAAAGAGCTTTTTCAGGTCTGCAATGAAACTAGAACTTATAAACACTTGAGATACCTCTTTTGCATATCAATTTGGCCTAACAAAGCAATGACCTCTCCCTGCAGACTTTGCCTCACTTGTGCCCCTGGCTTATCAGACCTATCCCAAACTTCTATAGGGATTTCTGCCTTGCAGGAAATGTTGGTGGATCAGTGCACCTTTTTCGGTTTATACATGGCTAAAAATCTGATTTTTAGGGCCAGTTGTCGATCTTGGCCCTCTCAGAGGCACCCTGAGGCTATAAAGTTAGCAACTGAAAAGGCAGACATCTAGTTCAAGCTCATTGCCTAGACTCCTGCAGAGGTGGGTGATAGACAGGCACCTCCAGTGAGTGAATCGTCCCACTGACTGACTGACCTGGATCTTTGCCTGGCATTGGAAAAAGCATACTTTTGTTCCGGCAAACCTTTCTTCTGAACAGAGAGGAAAATAACCTTGCGTTACTTGTACCGTTTTCTTCTTCAGAACAAAAGATCATCCGTGTGTTTCTGTGTATAAGCACACGCACATACAAAAAACACATACGGACATGAAATGGCAAACTTACCCAGGTGGTTTTAAGAGGTCTTCACAACAAAGTGAAGGGAATGTGAATAGTTAATTATAAGGGACTCTTAGAAATAACTTATAATATTAAACAAGTTTGAAGTTACAAAAAAATCGTCAACTCAGCTCAGAATTAGGAGTCTTCACAGCCACTGACTTGATTTATTTCCTTTCAAAAAAAAGAACCAAACCACCAAACCAAAAAAAAAAGCACAACTTTCCTATTTGGTAACTGTATTGTTTGAAATGTCAAGTCCAAATAATTGTCATGCTCCCCAAATCCCTGAAGCATAAATAACAATTAGCAGAACACAAGTGGTTCAGGCAAAGCTATTCTTAAGGAGATTCTCATCATCTTTCAAGCTGCGATTGCCTGGAAAACGTCATCAAAATGATTCACCTTAGATGAATCCCAGCGTCCACTGTGCTGATGTAGATCCCCAACAAAATGAATAGATGGAGAGATCTGTTTTAAGCACTGGATCTTGAGGAGGGAAGAGCTTCCCCTTGCTACCTGTCAGCAGCGTTGCTTTATGGCAGAGGCTTGTGGAGCTCCTTTAAGAACTACGTAAAATCCCGACAGTGTGTTTCCCAACACAAGTCAGCTTTGGCTCAGTAATAGACGCAAAGGTTGAACGGGATATTTCTAGTTCAGAAAAAGCAGTAATGAGCCGCTAGCTGTTTTAGTTTGATGAAAGGCCACGTACATGAAGGGAGCAGTCTCATCTATGGCAGCCATTAGATTCAGCTCAAGGAGTGGGAAAGATAAGCCACTGGCTGAAAGTCAAAGGTTGAGAAACACTGTTGTGGCTCCATAAACAGCTGCACAAGCGGTTTCAGAACTTAAAGGGGGCCTACAGGAAAGATGGGGAGGGACCCTTTATCAGGGAGCGTAGTGACAGGACAAGGGGTAACGGTTTCAAACTGAAAGAGGGGAGATTTAGATTAGATATTAGGAAGAAATTCTTTACTGTGAGGGTGGTGAGACACTGGAATGGATTTCCCAGAGAAGCTGTGGATGCCCCATCCCTGGAAGTGTTCAAGGCCAGGCTGGATGGGGCTTTGAGCAGCCTGGTCTGGTGGGAGGTGTCCCTGCCCAGGGCAGGGGGGTTGGAACTAGATGACCTTTAAGGTCCCTTCCAACTCCAACCATTCTATGATTCTATGATCCTATGACTGGCAACAAGGGATCTTACTCCTGTTTTGCTTCTTCTGTCACAGAAACACCTAACAGGAAAAGAAATTCATGTGAGATGAGAAACATAATTTAGGATCTCTCACAGGGATGATTTTCCTCCCTCCATAGTTAAAAGAAGTGTACACGTGGCCAGTGTTTGCATTAAAAACTAAGTAAAAGGAAGTCCTAGAGCATAATATCACAATGCTGAAAGCTTGCTTAGTTTAATGCTTGGGAAAAAAAAAACCCAAACCCAAACAAAAATCCAAAATGATAGCACTAGAGTAAGTGTCCACCCGAAGAGGGGTGTTATGATAGAAAGCCAGGGGAAAAGCAGGGTTTTTTCTGAGTGCAGAGCTGTGCCAGAAAGGAAATGGAGCAGAGGGTATGAAGCTAAATAAGGAAGGAGTGGGAGGCCACAGGCAGAATTAGGAGCATTCAGGGATACGAGCAGGAGGGTAAGAGAATGTGGCAAGAGAGTAAGGGCTGACCGGCAGAAGAGGCAGTGTGGCAAGAGTCAAAGAAGCAAAATCTCCAGGCTGATGTTTTCTTTACCAAGTATGCACCACAGCCTAAGGAGACCGCTCCTAAAGGGAACGCATTTAAGAAACTCTACATGAAATTCAGAGGAATTTCCTTCATAGCCTTTTTCCCTTTCTCACCCTTCTTAGTAACAAAACAGCTGTGCGGCTGTTGGGAACACCCTCCTCCATTAGAGGAAAAACACAAAAAAGCAAAGTTCAGCCTTCAGGTGAGTATACACCACCATATGCACAGTGGTTATAGTGCAAGGAGATCTGGTACGTCTACAGCAGTTGGTTTATGTTTGCTTTCTGTCATGGGATTGTGTATGTTGAATAAGATTAATTGCTTCAGGAATCAAATAGTGCTTTTAAACCTGCTAGGCAGCTGTGGGATACACTACAATGATCATCAAGCCCTTTGACCAAGCAGTTTTGGTGCGATTTGAGGGCCAATATTTCTGCACACCTCCATCAACATAAATGAAAGTATTTTTTCGCACGCTTTTCTCAGCCCCTAAGATCTTTTCTACATGTTTCAAGAGCAGTGTTAAGTTCTATAGCTCTGTAGGGATGGCTGAGCAAAGAAGGTGCTTCTTACTCCTGTAATGGTTCTGGGACAAATGTAAGAGGAAAGACGTACTAATTATTGGACCCTCTTCAGTACTAAAAGTTCCCTAACACAATCCCAGGCCCACAGCAGCCACTTAATGTAGCGGGAAGCAGGATCTCACTGAGCTAGTTGGCACCACTTAAAATAAATCAGGATCAAAGACACGCAGATAAACGAAGTTATGTGTACTTCATCTTCATTCCGACTGAGTCTGACAGCAATGAATCCAAGTAGCTTTTCACTGAAGACAATGAAATTAAATCAAGAATGATTTTGGCCTTTTGGCTCTGAAATCTGTGTAACAACATGCTCTTCCGCTGTAAACATCTGCTTTATTTTTTTATTTTCTTTGTATGACAAAGTTCAACAGAGGGGATTAATCCAGAAAAGAGAAAAAACTTTTCACAGCAGTAGACAGGGAAATCACAGAAGTACTTCCCCTCATAAAATGTTCAAGACTGAGTTTTTTTGTTTAGTCGTGTCGCACATCTTTTATTTCCAATGTTAAGACGAGAAAAAAAAAGAAAAAAAGAAAGGATAAACCACTGTATCATTTTTACACTAGTAGACTAAATGAAATCCCAGTTTTAAGTCCTACAACTTCTCTAAAATTCACAGCCTTTTTTTTTTTTTTTCTTTTTTTGCCAAGTACTGTGCCTTATGTTCTTTTTCATTACACTAGAAATCGGCTTAAGCACACCTCAAGTTCTTCCTAAATCTTATAACAATAGATGAATAAGATCTAATTGAATACTACTAGTGAAGCTGGTATCTCAAGCTCAGCCTGTGAAAGTGCCTGTGAAACTCCTTCCGGAGGTTTAGTGACCATTCTGCAGTTGTCAGAATGGCCAGAATGTAGCCATATGCATTAGTCAAGTGCAGGTGACCTTTTCAAAGCTGTATGATGTAAATATGTATCTAAATTCACCTAAATTCTTGAAGATACAGAAATAATTTGAAAATCATACCTTCTTGGACTAGATCTGATTTAGAGAGATGCCAGAAATCTATAAAGGAAAAAAAATGTTGTCCCAGGATAAAAAAATAATGTCAAGGACTAAAGACATATAAAGCAATTAGTGGCTGTCCAATTACATGCCATTTTAAGTAGAATATTTTAGTGGACATGTTTAAAAGATTGGCTAATATCAAGTTTATAAATTCAGATTATTTTTAATACAAAGCCTTAAGATACTGTACAAAATTCCGCTATAAGTTTATCAAAGCATGCTTAATTATAGGATGATTTGCATCTTTGATTGAAGAACGTCTGGAGAACAAATATGTTTTTAGGAACTGGCTGTAGGGATAAGCACGGGAAAACAGTACTGTGCCAACTATAGAGTGCAAACTGAAGGGAAGGACAGGAAGAATTTCCTTATTTCTGATGAAATTCCTTTCCCTTATTCACTGTTTCTCCATTACAACTTGAAGAGCAAAGTTTATGCCTTTGGAATGCAGCAGATTGCCCCAAGTGTTATGGGCTTTGATTTTGTTTGTTTTTTTTTTTTTTTTTTTTTTTTTTTTTTTTTAATTTTTCCCCTCAGGGGACAGAATGCTTCTGGGGGTCTCTCGTTTCCTTGACAAACTGCACGACTTGTTTGCTGGTTCCAAAATAACATATGCAGTTTATAAGAGCAGTGCATTCTTTTGCTTTCTATAAAAGAAAAGAAAGTCACTAAAAAGTCTAAGGAAAATATCAGCTTCCCAGGAAATAAAAACTTCTGCCTCTTGGTGTGTGTGTGTGTGTGTAGTTTAATAGCTTTTGAATTAAGTGACATTTTTATTGCTTTGAGGCATACACATATTGCAATAGGTTTTATTATTTTGGAAGATGGAAGTGTGAAGAAAGACGCTCTAAAAAAAAAATATAAAAGTGATGTTACATTGAATAGAAAATATTCGCATTTCATTTGTTTAAAAATAAGCTGTTAAAATGCATCGTGCAATTGTTCACATGTCAGCCCGGACAAATGAAGCAAAGACGCCGTCTTCTTGAGAAAGTAGGTTCTCAGGCGTATCGTATTCTAAAATGTTCCCTCGCTTCATGACGATGACCAGGTCTGCCGTTAGGATGGTGTGAACGCGATGCTGCCGTAAAGAAAAGCACACAGAAGTTTTCATTATGATAATTCTCACTGCAGTTCATTAACGGGCCTAATGCAAGGCATACCAAGTTGGCGAAAGGCTGTCCTTGTAGTATTTGTGGTAGGTCCTTGTACTATATCTTTAATCTGAAGAGATCTCCAATTACTTTACAGCCTCTGGCACTGAGCCTGAAAATACTTCAGCATGCACTTCACTTTCGGTCTGCTAATTGCCATTATGGACAGCACAGCTGTTGGAATAAATCCTACGGCATCACTAACAAGCATCTTCCCCTTTAGGAAATACGGGCGAGAAGCATCCTGGGTATGCCTGCGCTGTCAGGTAGCTTAGCATCCCGCTCAGCTCCTTGGTCTCTGTACCCTGACTGTCTGCTCTGCATGTATCTTAGGGTACTCCTGGTCTGTTCTCCTTCTGTAAGTCAATTACCTCCCTCTAAAATGAAAATTGTGGGTGCTACAGGCAATGTTTTAGCCCCATAAGTAACAGGAATGCAGCCAGGCTGAGTTTGATTTCAATGGTGTATGAATACAGCCAGTCAGGTGAACTCTAAAAATAAGATATTTCACTAAAAGGCTGACGGTCAGGGATAACTCTATGGAGTGGATTCCTCTAACATTACAGATTATGATTAGCATAAATAGTAATGTAATAAAACAAACCCAGCAACCACACAGTAAACACCTTCTTATGCTGTCATCTCAGAAACTGTGCAGTAGAAAGGAAGCAGAGTGAAAGGAAACTAAAGAGGTAAAAATTACTACCAAAGAGCCAGAAGTCTCGTGAATAGTGTGGACTGAGAGAGTCTACTTGTGAGTCTTCACCAAAGTGGTGAACAGGCCGTCCTCTTTGAGGAGTAAGTTTGAGGCAGTGTCACATTCAACTAGAAAGCCTTCAGAAAGGACTAGGACAATATTGGCATCCAAGATGTGAGATACACGATGCTGGAAAAAAGAAAAGAAAAACAGGTGGGTGAAGGAAGAATCAGCCAGGAATGAAGAGAAGGAAGGAAATGAAGCCAATTCTGTGAGCAAAGCTAAATATTAGAGTGTGCCATTTTGGTTGATACACCAACTTTGGAAAGTCAAAGCAAAAGAAAAGTGAGATTTCAGTCAGAAGGACAATACTGAAAATTTGAATGGCATGTGGAGAGCGTAAGGAGAATATGCTTACTGCTAGCATCTTCAGCATTTACTCATCCCAGAACCTGAGAGCCTACTGTAAATGACCTAGGTTAAGTGGTTTGCTTGACACAAACTAGTCACTGACAGACTTGAAACCAGAGTCCAGGAACCATAACTCTAATCTCTAACCGCAGGACTGGATTCCAGACAAAGCAAATGAAGCAGCTGTTGAAACACGTATTTATCTCATGGATAAAACATCTGTTTGTTGACTAAGTCTGCCGTCACAAGGTGGAACACTGTGTATGTGTGTATATGCATATGCATGTATATGTATGCACATATATGTGCATCCCCGCACAGATATATGGAACTTTGGGGCACTAGAAATGGCAGGAAAACAGGAACAATTATTATAAACCCTTAGTCGAACAGACACTAATTTCTGAGCGATTTCCATTGATTCCAACTTTTAAAACCTTTACCATAACACCAACTCTTTATTCTGAAAGAAAAGATAAACCAACTTGAGAAACCACACTAACAAGCTTTTGAAATCTCAGCTCCTTTTAAAAATTCGCGCCATGACTGTAGACGCTATACATGCATAGTCTTCAGAGGTAAAATTCAAATCTAGATTTTGACGCAACTTTGAATAACGGTTTAACTCATGGGCTTAGTTTCAATTTTTTAGTGAGAATGCCTTCAGACTTTCTTGGAGACAGTGTAGATGCTGAAGTTCCCTGTAAAGTCCTTCTTCGTATCTAAATGTTTTAGTTTGGCCCGCTTGCAAGATAGCATTTACTGGAAAATTTCAGGTTGATAGTATGTGTCTTGACTCGTTCTGGTATCTGGGAATATTCTGACCTTGTGTTTTAGTTTTTGGTGGTTTTAGTTTTAAATAGTGGTGGTTAACTGGTGAAAGGCAAGATTAACTGCCTGAGGAATGAGGAAAGAGAGCATTTGCTGGCATCGATACTTACCGCTATTGTTACAACCGTGCGGTCTGCAAAGGCAGTCATCACAACCTTCTGCAAAATGTTTTCCTATCGAAGGAAAAGGCTTACTTCAGTTACTCCATCCTTTTACATTTTAATTCAAGTGTATTCAAGCACATGAGAGAGAGGATCATATTCCGTACTATCTCTGATCTGTGCACCAGATTCTCTGTAATGAAATGCCACACAGGGGATATTCTAAAACATTTCATCCCCAAACCATATCAACAGCTATGGCTGAAACAAAACACAGGAGAAAGTCAAAATTGCTATACTCACTGTGGCCATGTCAATAGATGCAGTGGCTTCATCCATGATGAGAATGCTACTCTTGCGGACAAAAGCCCGGGCCAGACAGAAGAGCTGCCTTTGCCCTACGCTGAAGTTCTCTCCTCCTTCTGTTACCATTGCATCTGTAATAAAATCAGTTACTTTGAATGTTGCACCACTGAAATGCTTTACGTTCATACAGTCAGGACTCAGTAATTTTACATGGGCACCGTGAAAGCTCTGGTTGTGCCCTGTTGCAGGGCCAAGCAAAATCCCTGTAAAAGCCAATAAGCGTAATCTTGACTGAGCACTGTAATGGAGCAATACTCAGAAAAACGAGCACAGCTTCTTGAGAAAGGAGCAATATATCATTAAGCAAATAGTTGGCACAAATAGTTAGCAAATGTAGTAGGCTGCAGGATAATATCTTAGTAATATGAAATACACTTAATATGGAAGGAAGTATGTGAGTTTCCTTTGTGAACCAGATCTGAAATGACAGGGAAAATGCTCTGTCAGTGTTCTAGACAAGAGCTACAGCTCTGCTGGCAGAGACAGATTCTGCTGAAGAAGTAGAGGTAAAATGCTTTTTTTTAACTCTTTGCTGACTAGTTGCCCCACTATGATGCTGAGGCGCTGCAGGACTTTTCTGCAATGAGTGGCAAACCAGATTACTCTTCAGCTTTTTAGCAAGAATATTCTCTCTAGCATAGAGACAGAATATTCATTAGGTGCCTACCAACTCCTACGTGATGGTTCAGAGTGTAAGATCCCATGTATCTGTTTACATGTTTGCATGCTTATACATGCATAATTTCATTATTGGTCTACGTTCCCGAAGACTTGGTTCAGACATACCAAGGCCTCCTGGCAATGATTTGACCATGTTCTTCAACTGAGCAATCTCCAAAGCTTCCCAGAGTCTATCATCGGTGCACTTGCATTCTGGATCCAAATTAAAGCTGCAAAGAAAACCATAACAGGATTTTTGTTACTGCAACTACAGTTCATTCAGGTCTTCGGCAAAGGAATATTTTGGCATTGTGTGTGCCACTTGACTTCGCTCGGACAGACTGTGTAGACAGACTGGACTGAGCTAGGAAGGTTCCTTCCCATTTGCATCCCTTCCTGTTCCACAGCGCCCATCACAAATACACCATGCAATGCTTGTCCTCACCCCCTGATGGCATACACCTACCGGATGGAGCCACTGAACAATATTGGATCCTGAAGAATAATAGAGAGTCGGGAACGAAGAGTATGAAGAGGTAATTTGCTGATGTCTATTCCGTCAATCACTATCCTCCCTGTTTAAAACAACATGCAGAAGACATGTGAGGGAACTGCACAAAGCATGTGAGCTGCAGGGAGACAGAAAGAGAAAACAGCTAGTTCGGGATGGACTGCAGATGACGAGGCAGCGTGCCCCTGCGATCTCTCAGCACCTTTATATAAACATGGGGCAGGTGAACGAATGTATGTAGTAACGCAAGCCAGAGGGNAAGGAAATAAGTGGCTTCCATGCTATGTGATTAATGATAGCACAAGAAGGATAGTTTATTATGGAGCAACCTGAGCTTTAGAGACAAACAGAACGAGAACAAGGGCAACTTAATGTAATTATCCTCCTCCTGTGCCTTTCTCTGATCCCCTTGACTTTAACAGTAGCAGAAGATATTTAATTTGAGATTGTGCACAATTTCTTTTTGCATAATCTATGCATGTATCTACAATCCATAAACCGGGAGCCAAAACTATCCTTCAAACTCTAGAAGGAATGGGGTAGCATTAACTTTTTAACAAGAGGAAGATCAGAAAAACAAAAAGGATGTCCTACTCCAAGGCATCGTAATACAATTCATGCTGGTTCCTACAGCTCAGTTTCATTTGAGTATTTGGTTGTGAATTAGCCACATACTGTTCTGCTAGCATAAGATTACTGGAAGCCATCACATTAATCACTCCTTAACCTAGTAGTTCATTCCCTGACAAGAAGTTGCTGCAACAGCTGGGATACTTGGTAAAATAAGAGGATTTTTCCTTTACTAGTCATGACTTCAGGTCAATGAGCATATGGATCTCATCTGAAAAATCTGATTTATGATGTGCTGGGTGTGGCAACTGCTGATATTCAGGCAAGGGAGACGGAGGAAACGTACAAGAGAAACTGGTTGGCTGCTTTGTAAGTAGAAGAGGGTGAGAAGGGCAGAAGGAATCTCATCCCTTGAATCCTCAAACAAAATCCAGGAACTACTGACCCCACTGACTTTCCCTGGACACAGAAATTTCCTCCAGGTTATGGGGAAGGGATGGGCCAGGGAAAACTGAATGAGGATATGGTAAGGGGTATTTTAATCAGGCTCACTTCTGCAGTTTCCCTGTGGATTACTTCACCGGGCAGCTGCACTCAGAACTGGGAAATACCTAATGTTAAGTTAATCCGTTCTCTCTCCCAACAGTGAGAACCTAACCAAGAACTGGCAAACACATGGATAGTCAAAGCTGTGCAGGTCGTTCCCAATTATCATGATACTGCATTTTGTAGGTTACTCTATGTGGCCCTATTCCGATGAAAGACTTAATCTCCAAGTAGTTGGACTAGCATTAGTTTTATGCTTTTATTAGTTCAGAGGAACCAAGATTTCCTCTGTAGAGTGCAAAGTCCAATTGTTTTCAGACTTTCATAAAGTCTGAATCAGGTCGTAAGACTTCAGCGTGAGACATCAGTGGTTGCATAAACTTAAGCAATTCCTTTTCTTCACGAATGAGGACATGAGAGAAGCTTAGCAGAAGATGAGGTGGACTAAGAAGAGAAAAATTAATATGGCATGCATTGGGAATAGGGGAATGTATTTTTGATAGAAGCCAGGGTGTTCAAGGAAAAGAGAAGAGCAGATGAGGAGACCAAAGGGAAAAAGCAAATTAGAGAGGAGCTGGGAAACCAGGAAGGTAATGAGGGGCAGCCAAGCAAGACAGAAGAGAAAAGAGGGTTGGTTTGGACAGGAGGCAAGAAAAGGGAAACACTAAAGAATAAAGAAAGGAGTGAGACAAGAGGAATAACATGGAACACATACAAATTCAAAGAAATAACAGAACAATAAGGAACCAAGATGGACAACATGAATGAAATCTGGCTCCAGTAATGTTACTCGAAATCTTGTTATGTAACTTTTATTAGAGCCAGGTCTCCACCCAGAAGTGGACCAGCATAGAAGCCAAATATGGATCTAGCTGAGAGAGAGAAAGGAATATGCACAAAGGATAAACAGAGCTTGATTAGAAAAGACTTAGGCATTCCCACTGGGAAAAATCAGGGATACAGAAGGAACAGATGAAGAAAAGACACAGAAAGAAGATTAAAGTAGAAGGAAACTTAAAGTTGGCCATAAATATAACTATTATTTTTGCACTATTTATATATCCAGGAACCCCGGTCATTAATCAGAAGCCTATCACCATAGATACATATACGCACAGAACCACAACAAAAGCAAGTATTAGCTGCGTTACTTATCCTCCCACATCCTACAGGGGTTTCCCTACCAAATGTTCCATGTGCAATGGCTCAATCAGAAACATGGAAACCTTTGAAAAAAAAGGATGACTTTCAGTAGGTTTCCATATTCCTGCAACAGTACACAAGTATATGTATTATAAATGCCAGGGTACATATTGCTGTGTACCAGTTCATTCCAATTATCTGGGAGAGTGAAATGCTGCAGAAGTGAAAATATAGCAAAATGTTTCCAAAACCTTAGGTCAGTTTCTGCTGTAGTTGTGGGAAACCACAATAAAATAAAAAATAAATATCAAGGGAATGGACTTGTTAAATGCTAGTTTCTATTCTGCTAACATTTTGTCAGCTATCGTAAATTAATGCAGTTATTCTTTAGGGAGAAATTTAGAGGCTCCAGAGAGTTGCATATTTTTTCCTCCTATCTCAGAAATGACATATTGTTTTGTCAGAGCATATGCNTATGCAAAAAAAAAAAAAAAAAAAAGTATAATCTGTGTGCAACATTTCCTGGAAGAACCAAGCGCTCCTCACAGTAGGACACTTTGTACCTTTAAGGATCAGGCTTAACAAGCTCCATTCTAATCAAGTATCTTCTGAGCCAGAGAGCCAGGATAATAAACTATCAAAAAGTTTCCTTGCTTCTTCTGAAGAAATAAAGGGGGACCAGGTTAGGAGTGGCAACATAGTCCAGTGAAAACTAACCATCAAATATGTCCACCATTCTGAAGAATGCCAAAGACAGGGATGACTTGCCACTGCCAGTACGACCGCAGATCCCAACCTGCAAAAGAAAACAAGTTGTTACTTATAGAGGGAAGCTGCAAATCAGACTTGCAGCTCTTCTGGGAAAGCTGGACTTGACTGGCCTACTGGTGAGAAGAAATGGCCGGTGGCAGACCCCAGGGAAGAAACAAAAGAGCATGGCAAGCACTTTTCTGCCTCTCAGCATCATGAGGACTTGTTCCAGGAACATTTTTGAGACTTCTGCATTTTGACCTGGACTCCAATGACACTGTATGCTGAAATGTGAAATATACTTGCCTTTTTACTCAGTTCCAGCCTGGTGTTCATCTAATCTCATTTGGCCACCTAAGCTCACTCTGTGCAAAGGCAGTGGACTTGGAAAGAAGTGAGACTCTCAGAAGGAAAACTGATCCCAACCAAGAATAAGATGTCATCAGTTTAAGTTTCTTGACCCACGCCCAGGGGCCTCAGAAAGGACCATCAACGTATATAGATGTCACTGCAAATTGTTGTCATTCTTTCTCTCTGTCACCTTAGGAAAGGGAACACATAAGGAAGAATCTGCTCCAGAAAGGGAATGATGGGCCATTGCTTGACACAGTACCTTTTGTCCTGGTTTGATATATGCCTTAACATGCTTAAGAACAGGCTTCAGGTTGTTCTCATATCGAACGCACAGATTTTCAATCTTGATTTCCCCTTCTTGGGGCCAGTCTTTTGGGACTTGAGAGGGATCTGAAATAATTGGTAATAAAACAAAACAAAACAAAACGAATGCTATCAGAGGCTCACCTTTTATGATATTCCCTTTTCTCCCTCTCTTCTGCCTGGGCACCTTCCTGAAGCCACTCAAGAAATGGAGTCCCAGTTCCCTGCCAGGGGGAAGTTGGGAACTGCCTGGTGGGCACGTTAGCACTTAGCTTCCAGATCCTGACACATAAGGCAAGAGGGCAGATGCTAAAGTGGCTCTTGGCAATGAAACGGGGAGAAGCCAAATGAGCAGAGAAAAATGCGGCATCAGCGCAGTGTTAACATGTTCTTCGGTCAGTAACCGGCACAGGAAGGGCAGTGCAATGAAGGATGTTGTTACTGCCGTACAACATGAGCTGTTGACATTATCGCAGCTCGTATTTCATCCCGATTTGCAAATACGCAGGCAGGTTTTGTCTCCAAACTAAGGGGCTTGGCTTTCCAGGGAAGCTTGCTGACCTGCGAGCGTTTTGGCCTTGCCCTTCAAGCACTTCCAAAACACCAGTCCAAGCCACTTTGAAATACGTGGAGCACAAACAGCAACATGCAGTTCAGGGAAGAGTTGCCAAGGTCTTATTGCCAACACGCCCCTGTCCTGTAGACCCCATTTGCTGCAAAGCATGTGACTGTCAGTGCATTTCTAATTTGTATCCATATTTTTGTTTTCTGAATAGCTACATGGATGTTTTGTTCATCCCATCCATAACTGTGCCTTGGTACATTCTGATTGTACTGCAGGACCATGCTCTGTCTCCCTGGCATTTGGTAGGGTTTTTTAATGTTGAGTAGTATGGGCTACATATCTCATAGCTGCCTTTGGCTATCCTTGTCACTCAGATCGGTGGAGTTCCTACATGTCAATGAGAACAGATTTTGTCCAAAGAGGCATATACATTTTACATGACCAAGCCTACCATGCTTTCGCATTACCACGTTAAAAACCAAAACGATTAGAATGTGGTACCCAAGTAGCCGTCATAGTTCTCCGACTCCATGTTCAGGAAGCTGTGTACTTTTTTTACTGCACCCATCTGCACCTCGAGATCAGCCAGATTCCTCACCACCCAGTTCAAATAGTTGGTTATCTGCATCACAAAATGAAAACAAGGACAAGGTTCAGCCTTCTGTCTGTTCATCTACCTGTTTGCCGATAAAAGTTGGATAAATTTCTAAAAGTCTTTGGCCTGACTCAGCACAGTGGGTCTCTTACTGACGTTACAACAGTTCAAGACTCAATGCAACAGCATCAAATACATAAGCCAGTCGTACCCCAACAGAAACAACCACGACATAGTAATTTAGTGCTTGATATACTCATCCTTGTTTTTTGAAGGAGAAATATGGAAAGGTTGTATCTATTGTCTGATGATGTGACTGATTACGGGAATCTCTTGTTCTCAGCATCTCATAACCAGAACCGAAAGGCATCTTTAAACATACAAAAAATCAAAATTGGAAGTGCCATTTGGAAATACTGCATTTTCTAGTCTTTCAAAGACTGCAACTAAAGATTTGCAAATATAATGAAGAGATTTGATGGGCATTTCACTTTTATTTCCTTCTGCGCACATTTAGATTATTAATTTCTCTCTGTGGAAAATGTGAGGGTTTTTCGCATAGAAATATATGAGAAAAAAATGTATTATGAGATCAATTCTATTTCCTTCTTGGTTTTTATTCCCTTTTGTTCATCAATAGTAAAGGTATTACTTGTAGCAGGTAACAGTTGATTAGTTGTCCAACAATACCCAGTAGCTTAGAGAAACTGATCTCTAGTCAGGACTGACTATTTAAGTCTGAAAATTGTAATGTCCTAAACATTTCCTAAATGTTCCTAAGTCTGTATTTAGGTGCTCACACAAAAAAGAAAAAGTGATCTTATTATGAACAGTTGGTTGCCAAGCGCCTTTAAAAATTGAGATACATTACATGCCTGAATAAAGATTTAGAAACTCAAGTTAAGACAGTGAAAACATCCTACACAAAAACACACTGAGAGAAAGGTTTTGTCATTTATTTGTGGGAGATTGCTGAATCGGCCAAATGAGAAGTTTATATGAATAAATCACCCAGCCCCACTTCATTTCCACTAACCTAATACTGATGCAATAGGCGTACAGTAAATAATTTTCACTGGGATTCAGCAACAACATTTGTTGTCAATTTAGAGGATTAAATTGCTTGCTTTATCCTTAGGATAGAGTTATTCTAGGGGGTATTATTTTCTTTGTTGTTCAGAAACTCACTCATTCTGAGTCCAGTTTTTGAGTCAGGAAACTATGGAAATGGGTACGCTTGCCGAGAAGCTAAACACTCTGCAGAACTGCTGTTGAGGAGTAGCAGGCTGCAATCACAGATCTGATAACAGAGCCTGGCATCCGAAAGGCTCTACCCATTATTTCAACCTTCACCGCAGTTGTGTAAGGGAGTTGGCAGTGTTTATACAAGGGGAAAGAATAAGCTTATGGACGTCTACTGTAAACACAATGTTGGTTCAAGCAGTTTGCTCTCATCCACGTCCAAACGTCAGGCCTCTCTTGGCTCCAAAGAGAAACGATACAAAAACCTGTTAGGGGACACAGGTAATGATCCAACTGCATTCAAAGTTTCATCAGTGTTATTGTGGGGCAGGACAGAGACAGGTGATCACGTGGTGACTGCAGAATTTCTTCCTCTGCTATGCCAGACTTCAGCAAATGGCTAATTTGCGCTAATGATGGGTTTGCAAATACAGACTAAATACAAAGTATCCAAAGATGATGCAGATATCTTGGAGCTTCCAGATCCCTGCTAATGAAGCAGGATTACCAGGAATGTTTTCAGAGTGAAGCTGAAGCACTGGGACTGATTCTCAGTTGCTGGCAGACTCTCACAGTGCTGCAACAGCGGCACAACGGGGATCTAAGGCCACCCTTAGGCAGCTGCCGAGAATTTTCTGTTGTAACCATGGGCTTGCCAGCATTTATGTGCAAAGCCAAATCTCAGTGCTAGACCCACAGCCATATCCCTCCTTCATACCAGCACCTTAAAGCAGCCAGTTTTCTGCCATGCCAGCCATTATTTCAAAAATTCTTCCTGCTGTTATCCTCATCCTACTTTTCTCCCCACTCTCATGGTTATTTCAGTGATATTTCTACTCTCTATGGTGATCATACTCACTCTATGCTTATGATGCACTGCTTTCTTACTGCTCCCTGTCACGATGAACCATGCCTACCAGCCCGAAAGGTCCCAATCCCCAATCCGTTCAGAATTTCATGGACAATATTGGGCATCTGAGTAGTTTCTTTCCAAAGGTAGAAATGGCATTTCTGGTTCTTCAGCAATTATTTTATTTGGTCTTTGATTAAAGATTAGTCAGGTTACGACAGTCTGTGGGATAGTATTTTCTGGCAGGTTTTGCCACATGCAGGCGGAACCAACACTGTGTTGTGCAAAACAGAGTGCACAGCAGGTCCTCTTACGCATTTTTAATTTTCCTGCTTTGCCTGGGAGCACGCAGGGCCTGGGAATGGTTGTGTTTTTTTAATTGGCTCATAAAACCTGAAGCAAGTCCAAGTTGCCCTGAACTCTTTCAACTTTGGCTCAAATCCATTATTTGCAAGATTGTTTTTTTCAAGATTAAGAAAACTGGAAGATAACCATGTATACGCATTTTTAAAAATATCAAAAAATTAATATGTTGGTCTGAAAGTTCTTATGCCTTGCCTTGGTACATACCGTCAGAGCATACAGGAGACCCAGTCCCACAAACCCCGAGTTAGGCCCTTCGGTGATGGAAGTGACAGCCGCAGTCAAAACTATACAAGCACCGAGGTAATCCTGGAATGAGAGAGGGAAAGAAAGATTCTAGACAACATCAAAACACAACAACAAGAAAATTTCTTCAGATACAGAGCACATTTGCTTTCCTAAGGATTATTTCTATAATGACACCTAGTCCTTAATCCTGGGATGTTTTTCTTGGAAAAGGTCAGGGGTTTTGTTGCCCAACCTGAAAGACTCTAATTGAACTTGCTGAACTCAACTGAAATAGGCCAGCATTTTCTGTAAATCCAGCTGGGCTAGGGTATCTCATTGTAGCCACCCCAAAAAGAGCAGGTATCAAAAAATCTAATGAGCACATAAAAAAAAATAATAAAACCCCATAAGAATAGCATCATAGTGACACCCCTAATTCCTACCACTAAAACAAATGAGTTCTACTCTCTCCACTCCCCTTCAGGTCTTCTCAAACATGGGTTTGCCTCCCCAGAAAAGAGAAGTATGGATGACTTCACAAAGTCCATGGAGAATATGTAAAGGTAATGCACATGTTTTATGGGCACAAGTGGGCAGACTGACTTAAAGTGCCTACATCACGCAATGGGACACTGTGCATGGTGAAGGCATCCCCAAGCCTGCTATACACTCACAGCCTGCAGCGAAACACCATATGGTAGTGTCGACTCCGAAGGCAGTCTAGCTGTGTAGTTGTGGTGCTGCAAACAAGCTACTAAACCTTGCTACTGCCACAGCACTTTGAGTTTTGGAGTGACTCCATGGTAGATACCTGAAGGATCTCAGCCCTGTTGCATGGTGATGACTTGCTTTACAGAAATTGCTGTGTAGGCTGTATGAGAAATATCTGACTTCTCACAAGCTTTGCAGGAGCTCCAACCCATCTTCTTGATGTGTACCTCAGTTTTGAAATGAATGCCACATGTGATCTCATGTAGTTGTCAAGGTGCCTGATTCATGAGACTGATGATATTCTCACTCTCCCACTGCTCTCTGCATTGTGTTTACTTTGGATTACAGGGTTAGCATTTTCCATCCATTTTTTTTCCTCCTGTCTGATAATACCCTGCCGGCAATCTTTCCCTCTGAGATTTGAAATGAGGACTGCCTAGTTCAGCTCTCCATAAAAAGTGTTGATGAGCAGATGACAAACTTGAACTTAATGTCTACAGGGAAGTATAAGCCCAACAGCCTCGAGTCTCCATCAGCAATTGGGACAGGACTTCACAGTTGCTATTAAATCCTACAGAAGTTTGAGTGATCTTAGTGTACCACTGTGCCATTAGGCAGAGCTAAATGAACTATTCCTTGGCAAGATCACATTATTTCTAATGCTATGATGAAGTGATGCATAGTCTTGGATCAAATTCATTCCGCCTGTAAGCAAGTCTAAGACTGTGAGACATTAACAGGCATTGCCACAGCTTATTCCAGGACTAGCTGTTGCTCTGCTATTTATCTGTCTTTGATTTGGAAGCAAGTTCAGCTTGATCTTGGATGCTGTAGGAAGCTGAGAGCTTCGTGCACAAGGGAAAGCTTTGCCATCATAAGAAATGGAGCACAACTTTGTTGCTCCAGCAGTGTACCGGAAAGTGAAGGTGAGACTGCAGCCTTTGATGTGGGGATTAATCATGCCTGTTACTATTAGTGTCTAGCAGAATCAGGTCACTGCTCTGTTTATTCAGTGCTTTTTTAGTGTCAGATGAATAAGGAAATCACAGTGACTTTTCTTGCCTCTTCTTGCTTTGCGGACGAGGAAAGTTCCTCATGTGCTGCCCCTGGAGAGCCCCCCTAAAAGCCAGGAGCCTGTCTCACTGGCAGTGGCTGCGTTGCGCCCCACTGTCATTTGTTTTTCAGTCGGAGTCTAGTTCTGCCATCTTTTGTGATGTTAAACAATAAAATCACAAACAGTATGGCCTCACAGCTGCGGCAAGGGCACTGCAAAGGAGGGGTTTAAATCACAGCTGTGGGATTAAACCCGGTGCTGGAGAGATACCTCAGGACCTGGAAGCTCGGTGCCTAAAACAGCCTTGGCAGAATGATGGCACAGTTCACAGCACTACTAAAAGGCCATGCTCTGCTTTGAAAGCAGTTCCTGCTGCAGCAGGTCTGCAGATGCTGCACAGTAGTAGAGAAAGCCTTATTTCGAGTTATGTAAATGTTTGTTCTTGCACTCTCTTCAGACTCTAGAAATCACAACAGCAAAGGATGAGGGAGACTTGTATTTTCTGGCCAGGAAAGCTGAAAAAACCCTATGGGTTTAACATAAACAATCCTGATGTATTTTAAGGAACAGTGTGTATAATCTCATCGCGAGATTAATTCTCGTTATTATCTTCTCTGCATCAGGCAAAGTCTCTGTTTGCTTCCAAGGTTTCAAAACCATGGCTGGAACTAAACTGAACGTACCGTCCTGACCTCCAGCCATCTGTTGGCAGCCGATAGAAATAAGTAGGCAATGTTGTTCGTGTCCGTTAGTTCCAGCATACGTTGTTTAAATCTGGCTTCATGCCTGCCAAGAGCAAAGTTGTTATATTACAACCCATTACACACTCATACACAAAAGGATGAAGCATTAAACCCTTCTCTCCCTCCCCTCCCCCCAGACCAAAACTTTTTGCCCTTCTCTGTCAAACTTTGCGTTAGAAACTCTTCCCTCAGGACCTGCTGCCAGGGCTCTCCTAGCGACACGTACAGGGGGGAGGAATTTCTTCAACAGGCAATTATATTGCACTAGATGTTGGATCATGGCCTGTCCCCTGAAGGCGACTGCAATGCCAGAGCGCTAGAGACAGGTTTTACTTCCCACAGCATACCTACTGTTACAGCTGCAGACCCTGGCTGCTGCAGCCTTCCAGGCCTCTCACAGGTGAGCGCTGCTGTGGCCCTTCACTTCTTCCTCGCAAGCCAGAGCAGAGGGCTCACCTGTCAGCTTAAAAGCTAATTTCAGAAGTTGCCTGGCCAGCTTCAGGAGCCTTCAACAGGAGCGACATCTCTAAGGCTTCAACTAATGTAGGCTATAGATTGATCGGGAGATCAACACCTTTCAGCTAACTCAGCTCGGTTGTTTCCTCAGCCAGTCACACATTGCCTAAGCAACTCGGACAGCTACAGCGAGGGAGAGCCATCGATCATTTCTGAATTACAAAAATGAGTGGTGTTACCTCCACTATCACTTGTTTCTCTCTCTTCCCATGTAATGTCCTTCATGTTTAAAAAAAAAAAAAACAGTGCAAGGATGTCAGAGCACCTAAGTGTGGAGGTACGCTTTCAGAGGAAAGAGGGAAATCTCTGTTGGTGTAAGTGTATTAACTTCTTGGCACCTTGCCGTACATTAGGTATTACTGTCCCCCCCCCCGCCCCACTCCTTTTCCCACTGATACTTTATTTCCCTCTGCACAGCTGGTAAACATGGCAAGCAACGTCCCCAAAACAACAACTGGTAACAGTAATGACGTGGGGAGGAGCAAAGATGCACTGAATATTCTGCTCGTCTGCCTTTCTGGCAGCAAAGCTCCTGTTTTCCTAATGGAAAATCTGACGTGCTCAATCTGTATCTTTTCATCCACGTCCAGCTCATCTTCTGGGCAGTTTTAGACTGTTATCCTGTCAGATGACAAACAGCAAAGGTCACTGAAATTGCGTTCTGATCCAACTGGGCTACTTTGTGGTAAGTTATGTGAGGACCTGCTCTATTTTATCCTGGAACATACTGAACTCAAACTGCAGAGGATGACTAACAGGACTATTAGTAAATATGAGCTTGCTGACAAAAACCGCTGGAGACTTCAGGTTTGGTTGACAGTGGAGCACAGACAGGGAAATGAAATGGCTTAGGTTAGCACCAGCGTTCCTGGAAAAACCAAGTGATGGTTACGATGCCTAGTCCTTTCACAGTGCTGCCTTCTGCTTTCTGCCGTCCAAGCCCACATTTGCTGTTTTGTAAGGTAGGAAAAAGTTGAATGACTCCCAAGAAGTGCTAAGCTCCTTCATCTTTCTCAGGAGACGGTATGATTAAAGGCCACTCTGAACGTCTCAAGAAGCACTCAGCATGCACCAGCATTCAGCCTTAATTATGATTTACTGTTTCAATACACCGTTCTGGTCGATAAAGCTTGTTACATTTCATGTTGACCGCTGGCTGACATCTCTTCAACACAGCAACATTTTTGCGTGTCCTGCCACGGGACGGTCCTTACTGCGGCACTCTGAACGAATAGCCTAGGTCCTAAAGGTAGCATGAAGTGATGAAGCAGTCTTAAGCTGATCAAGTAGGTGTATAAATAGCATTCCAGTGAGATCTGCACCTGTCCAAAATTCTACAGTGTACAGAATTAGCGCAAGTTACGCTTACTGGGGAGCAACATCAAGCTGGCACTTTGACTATCATGCCAGCTATAGTGTAATGAATATACAGGGAGAACTTGGTCTGTATTTCATGTAGTAAGGAGAATAAAAAAATATATGCACAGAAACTTGGAAAAATTCTCTGAATCATCTGGAATTTATTTTTTGATTTTGATTGACAGGGCTAGGTTTTAGACTATTAAGATGAAGTTCTGTTCTGCCACAGTTTTCTTGGAAAGCCTCCCTCGTTGCATACTGACTTTCATTTGGAGAGCACTATAATGACGTTTCCCTGCCTGAGGAGTGGGTTAAAACCAGAAGTGATTCAGGGGCACTTGGATAGCACAGCTTGTAGGATACAGTGGGGGCTCTGAAGGAGCGGTGCCTGTTCCCGGCAAAGGAAAGCTCCCTGCTGTCCAAGCAAGATACCTTAGAAGTTTAAATACCGTATCCTAAAGAAATCATCATCTTTAATTCAGTGGAAAACCAATACAGATCAATTAGTGTGTTACTGAAAATACGCACAAGTGTTTAGAGGCACGGCAAAGCAATGGGAAAATAAACCCTCTTCCCTTTCTGATGGCTTAATGTCCACCAAATCCGACAATTTGCCCTCAGACACTCTCCAAGCAAGCTGTATGGGCCAGACCGAAACCCAAGCCTGCCTCTAATCATTTTTTTGTACAGACCTGAATGCTCTAATGGTGGTAAGGCCTTCAGCTGTCTCGGAGAAGTGACAGAGTAAAGGTAGCTGGGTGCTGTCGTCAAGTTCCTGGAGGTCCCTGGGAGTATGGAAAACAACAGCAGCCATTACAACATAAACACCTCTCTCTGTAGAAATTTTACTGCACAACAGACAAGAACAGACAGTTTATGTATTGCATAATATTGTATGTATGAAAGAATATGTATTGCACATATTCTTGCCAGGATCAGACAAAACAGTATTTCTAAAGTATAGAAAGAGACTGACATGGGGATATCATGTTTCTCTTTTGCTACAGGAGCCTTTGAATCTTCTCCCAGCCACCTCCACAATCTAGCTTTTGGTCACAGCTGAGCTTCTCCTTCTCCCACAGAGATAATGACATTATCACGTCTCTCCTGGATAAAAACCTGCTGTCCTTTTTAGCCAGGTTATTATTACTTTTGATTCTCAAGCACTCTAGTTTATTAATGCAACAAATTAAATTCAGAACAGTTGATTTCATACTTTATAGCGTGTTATTTGTGGCTCTTACATCAGGTATAAAATAGAGTTTGTGTATCTGCAAGTTTGTTTTATTGCGCCTGTATCAGCTAGCCTAACAAAAAGGGGGCCTTTCTGTATAAAATTTGCCTCATTTTGAGTATCTGTAAGTACCACTACATGCTGAATGTAAAATATAACAGACTATAGCAGAACTTCTATTTGTAAAGTTAACGTTATTACAGTGGTTGAAATAGAAACAGCACTGACAGAGAAATAATGTGAATGAGACATTTCCTCATTATTCAGCAATGGTATTTTCAAGACCTGCATGGAGCGGTGGTATTTTAGTCTAAAAAGTTCCAGTCTCCTGAAACAGGAATGTTTTCCAAACCACAGAGACAAATACATCTTTCTGTAACACTCTGCCATTGGCATAGCAGCCAGTTGTATAAACAGAAGAGTGGCCAGATCATTAGATATTTAAACTTTTTATTAAAATCCTACTATGTCTGCACACTGTATTAGACAGGCCAGGAGAAATAACTGCTCCATGATGTTGAATGTTACAGTCTACATAACTGAATTCGCTGCTTACGTTTTGATGGTAAATATGCTTTTCCAAATTTGTGATGGAAAATACATAGAACCTTTTGAGAAATGTAATGGAAAATACAACAAAGAGTCAAAGTGCTGCAAGAAATACTGTAAACATTTGCATTTCTAAAAATTAGTGAAGCTTACATGTCTGGAAAGTACATGTTAGTTGCAAGTAACTTATAAATACAGGCTGAAGCTATTCCTTTATCCTATATTTCCCAAGACTATTTTTCTAGAAATAAATTGGATTTATTCATTTCTATTGTGTCTTGAAAGAACACAAATCAACCCTGGATGCTTCACAAGTGATTTAAGAGAGTTTAATTCAAACAGTTTTTTTCCTTTATTTTAAAAAAAGCACTTGCTGATACATATTTTCCCAGAAAAATGGAAGGGAATAAAACGAATGAGATGATAGATAGTTATGGACTTGCAGAAAATCACCAATTGCAGAGCCAATGGGTGCATGTGTATGTGTGTGCTGACCTACAGGGGTGATCAACCTCTCGCTAGCTTGCATGGCATGGCTATTGGTACAGCATGCGGAAAAAACAAGTTTGGAGACAGATGGAGACTACTCTCACATGTAAAATCACAGAGAGAAACTGTAGCATTTCCCTGGGGTCTAATAAATCAGATTTTCCCTACTCTTGTGTATTTTAAGTAAGGAGTTTAAACAGTGTGAACTGCTATGTGTAGCAGTACAAGGGGACACTTAGAAGACCATAATGCATTTTAAGAATGAAAACCAGGTCTCCTGATTCCTTAGCCACCTCGAGACCTGGTGTACTGCCATGTACAGCATTAGTTTGGAAACCTGGTGGGGAAAGAACAAGATTTCTCAAAAATCTCAGAGAATTTAAGCAAATTATTTCAGAATTAAACATTTTTGTTCTGTGAATTCTGATTATAGAGTTTTCTTTCGAATAAATCTCCTCAGAAATTCTGAGGACATCTGGTGAAAAGTAGGCTAAAGCAAAGCTAAATTATTGATAAGTTGCTCTGTGCATCTCCTGCTCCATTGATTTAAGGAGAATAACTGACAAAATTCTCAGGCTACCTAAATAAGAGTATTGTCTGTGAAGCCAACTGTACTGGAACATCCAGTTGAAAATCACCGTGTCTCTTTAACTAGGTGCTACCAAACAGCAGTTAAAGCTTTGCCATGTGCATACTGCAAAGACAGGGCCAGAAGTGACAGTTGCGAATGATGGTAGGTTATTTTGGCCTCCCGGCAGCTCAGCAGGCACCTTGACGGGTGTTTTCAAGTACCAGAAAGTGGATTGAATCTGGCCAGAAATCTAGCTGATTAAAAAAAAAAAAAGAAGCATGACTGATTGAATTTAAGAAAAAACTCCAAACAGCATGCTTAAGATATTTTACTAAATTATATAATGGATTTAGCACTAGAAGCATGACTCTAAGAAATCATGACACTCTTTTTTTCTCAAAAAATGTACTCTTTATGGCCAGCAAACCACTCTGAATATGAAATGTTGCTGTACAATGGACATGACTTTCTGTGGAGACTTTTTTCCCAATACGAAGAATAAGCCGTGACTGACGTTAATCCAGGCAGTTATTTTCCATTCTCTACTAACCCTCAAAAGGTCAAAGAGGAGCTTTGACCAGATGCGAGCTGGCTGAGTTGATTAACAAACTTCATGCTCATTTGACTCTATAGCCAACAGCATACAAAAGTGATGCAACTAGTGTTACTTCCCCAGATACCCCATTTGTAGTCAGGTCAGCTGGAAACATCCTCCAATGTATGTCTTAAACTCATACCTCAGGATCAAAAGTAGGACGCCATGGCCGTTTTCCCCTTATACTAGCTCCTATAACCTCACATTCCATCACAATTCTTATGTACAATTTTGTTAGAAGAAATTTTCAGGACCATTTTTCAATACGTACTTGGAAGCAACTCTGAAGTACTTCTGGATGAAATAAAACGCTATCCCGAGAGGCACGAGGGCGACAAGGAACCACGGAGTGGCATAGGAAATCATTCCAATGGCTGACAGACAGAGTAAGGTGGACCGGGTAAGAGACTCCAGGGTAGGAGGAATGTGCTAGTGCAAAACAGAAAACATACGGCAAAAGTCACAGGTAGTTCCACTACATGCCTTTTGTTATAAAGAACCATAGGAAAAGTGGAATGATACCACCGCACTTGTTGAGCTCCTTATATCAGGAGCCTTTATGTTTCTGTGGGTCTGCTACTCAAATGTGCAGAGGTTAAAAAAATGAGTCAGTAGGTTTTTTTCTAAAGGTCAGTGTTTCAAAGATCATGGGGAAATGGGAGCCATTTCCACCTCATTTATATAACAGGCAAGAAAGAAAATTGTTCTCGATATTCCAAATATTTAGAGAAAGAGCATGCTCTTTCTCCAAGCCTTTTAATTTTCCTTCCATGTTCCCCATCCCCCTTACATTCAGGATTACTGCATTCAGGATAATTATTACATTCATTATTGCATTATTACATTCAGGATAAGTAGCCTTTCCTCTCCCTGAATGCTCTAAATTCACATGTGCTACAGCCAGGATGGAACGTCTATTTGTCATGCGTGTCTCATATCGTTAAAGTTATTATCTTCTACCCTATTTCCTCTTTTGAGCCCCAAATCTGGTGTTTTGCTAATACAGATCTTCTAACAGAAGCAACCACTCTGTGTATGAAGAAATTGATAGCCACCATCTCCCACCCTGTTTATTCTGCTTACTTGCTCTCATTACTACAAATACATGTACTTTATATTTTATCATTTAATACCATCTATTATTCCTAGAGCCTGTTTTTCGTATGCCTTTCTCTACTGAATATTTTAATATATCTTATTCAGTAGGTAAGTGAAAATTTACAAAGCCAAGATGTAATAAAACAGAATGCATTGATACACCTGATACCTGGTCAATGATATTTGTATCAGCAGAGAAGCGATTTAGAATTAGCCCCAACGGAGTCATATCAAAGAACCTGTTGAAAAAATTAAAAACAAAAAGTTACCTGAAAAGGAATTCCAGTTTTGGATAAAAATCATGGTCAGACAGAACACAGAGCTGTGTCCAGCCATTTTCTAAAATCAAGAAGTACATATGAATAACGTAACAGGTCATAATGTCTGCAACCTGACTATCTAAATGCTTCTCTTGCATTTCCCCCCCCCNTTCCCCCCCCCCCCGGCCCTGTCCACCGACTTTTAAATCTCCTCTTCCAAAAACCTACTGTCTTGCCTCCTGCTCTTTCATCCACGGTCCCTCAAGATTTATGATCCCTTCCAAAGATCACAGCTGCTACTCAACCTCCTGCACCAGGACTCAGTTGTTTCATGAAAGCACCATGATAACTGTATTTGATATGCAGGCATCCTTTTGGCCAACCTTCTGCCTGTGCGAGACTGTGGTTATTGTGCACAGAACCTGTCCCCAGCCATCAGAAGAAGCCACATCGTTTGACACCATACCCATTGCTCAGAGCTGGAGCTGGGTGCCCTGGAGCTAGAACCGCGCTCAAAGCCTTCCTTGACACCTCAGCCTTAAACGGGGTATCAGCAATCTGACACGTTTCAGCCAGATAAAAAAGGGAGCAGAATTTCACATATTCTGACATAGAATTTTTTTTCCCCCTGATTACCTCACTAGTTATTTACATTTTTTGAGGGCTTGAAGGAAACTGGGCAAATACTGGAGCTTTTCACAGCAGGACCCTCCCAGTTACAAAGAGGACATGTTTTGGCCATGTAGCTTTTCAGGAGGAACATTATTTTTGCTGTACCTGATTGGTCCAAGGATGATCTTGTTGAGGAGATTATGGTGTAGGTTCTTGGCTGCTGTGAGGCCCATCCACTCCACAGTCAGGGATGTGATGAGGCAAAGGACAATCCCAGCTCCAGAGAGGATACTGAAGACAGCTACATGATAAGTCTAATAAAATGACAAATACATCAATCCTAGAAATAAATACATATTTCTCTTCTCTACTAGGAAGTTCCCAAGGTACCTGGTACCAATCAGCTATTATGTCACATCACTTATATTACGTAATTATATTAATAGAATCTTTGGGAAATAAAAAAATTACGATGGAACTGCAATTCATTAAGTTCACATAATTAGCAGACCTAGCAGTTCTAAGGTCCCTCAACCTACTGAGCAGTACCCTTCATAACCTTGAAGTGACAGTACTTACAACTGTGAAGAAAGATTAACTGAACAAATACAAAAGTATGCAAATTTTTAGCCAAGAAACTCAGACAACCGAAGTAGAACCTCTCAAGAATTAAGGCATTTGAGAGATGTTGGAAAGTTCTACTTCATTAATTTAAAGCACCACTGAAACTCCCAGAGCAAATCCTAAACTAATCTGCCAGGGCTATAATACATTTAAGCCTTCTGAAAGTTTACTAAATGGATTCCAGTAAGATATTTGTGTATGAGTCAAATTTACAGCTATAAGCAGACTGTATTTAAGTAGTATCTTTAAAGACTTTTATTTTTCTTTCTGCAGGACATCACTGGACACCCAGTACTTCAGAAAATGGAGTTAGTGACTTAGGTGTTAAAAAATCCACATGGAAAGGTTTAGTATGAGATTTCTTCCTTTGAAAAGTCAATAATTTTTCTAAGCTCAAGTATGTTTCTGTTTCAGTTTTTCATGTTTGAAAAGACTGATAAAATTTTAATTGTCTTATGTTTTAGCGTAAACAATTCATCCATCCCATATAATAATCAATCTTACTATATCTATCTGTCTTTCCAATCTTGCTGGCTTCTAGATGAACGGCAAAAATTACTTTAGAACATTTTTCTGGGTTTTTTTTCCCTGTCAAGCTCCAAGGTATGGCCCACCTTATTTGTGCTCTTAACATCATCAATGTTCCTGACTTCATTTGCATTGTCCATGGATGTCCATGTAGCAAGCCAATAATCTATGGCTACTATAACTGAGTGTTTCAACAACTTTGAGAAAATCATCAGAAAGAGCAAGAAAAATCCTCCAGAGGTTAGATATCTCCAGCAGGTTTTCCACGGCATCTTTGTCCTTAGCCTCAAGACAGTAGACATATTATCATCTTCATCTTCTTCCTCTTCTTCCTCTGTGACTCAGAAATTTGATCACATTAGCTTGGATGCAATACTAAGAATTATACTTGGTTTTACTGGATTTGGTTGACCTTTTTTTTTGCTTTGAATTTTAATGGCAAAATTCAATTTGCCATTTCAAACCAGCAAACACTTCAGACATATTTTCATAAGACTTCCCTGTGCTCTTTGAGCAACTCTATAGATTGTCAGTCTTTGACTTGCTACAGTTTCGTTAATAAAATATTTTTGTAAGTCAGACCTTCAGTACTGACTCTTTATAGTAAGAGACTAGGCCTTTCCCAACCCATTCAGCTACAGCAGAGCACTTTGGGTCACATGGAAGATTCTAGAAAGCTCTCCAAAGCTTTCTGTCCAGAGGCTCTGTCATCTGTTGCATGAGAGAGTTCAATTTTCCCTTCATTCCAGAATACTAGTTTTGTCTATGATCAAGGCTAATTGTTCACATTATACTGAAATACAATTAGTGAAAGACTTCTGCTATGGGAAATATGTATTTCATAGGTGCATAAACATGACATTTAAATTCTTTTTTCTTTTTTCCCCACGGGTAATAAGAATAAACACCTCACAGCCTTGCAGGCTGCACTTGGGGAAGAGAAACGTTGACCTTGTCTTGACAGCCCTGAACTAACAGCATTTTTATTCATTTCTGATTTTGAACACTAAAAATGAATTAGTAAGGGATGTTCTTGATGGGTCTTGTTGCCAGCTTCCAGTATCCAACCATTCTGGCCCCGACCCACTTTAAAAGTAATGTGAATCTGAATCTGCATCTCTAAAAGCAACAGGACTTGGGGGAAACAAGAAGCTAAGCTTGAGAACAAAGCCTAAAGCTTCTTCCATAAATAGTCTCAGCTAGAAAAATTGCAGGTTAACTCCATATCCAAAAAGGAACTGAAAATAGCTAGACGTTTGATCACATGGTGGTATTTCAAAAGCCCAAAACATACCATTAACAGATATCTCATGAGGTACAGGGCAACAGCTGATCTAACATTATTATGGCAATGACTAGGCAGAGCTATCTCAATTTGCTTAATTACAATTCTTACTGTTGTTTTACTTCTATCTCACCTGTCAATACCTCCAGGCAGTGTGAGTTAGCAAAGAAATAAACTTGTTTTGGTACACACTTTATCTCCACACAACATTTAGAGAAATCTGCGGAGAATCCTTTAAACAAGTCATATTGTAAACAGGTCAAAGTATTAGATTTTCCACTATTATTACCAAGTATAATTAACATCTTCATACTTCATTGCTAAGGACTGCCAGCTACTGAAATGGAAAGGCAATGAAAAGTGGTAATAGTAATAGTAAAGTGAAATGATAAAACATACCTTCATCTTCATCTTCCAGCTGTGATTTAGATTCTCTGGGGTACATGGCCCTTCTAAGGGTTTTTCTCTCAAGAGTAGTCTGGTCAGCTTCCATATCCTGCAACAAGCAAACTTATTCATTGATTTGAGAGCTTAGCCATCTGCCACTGTGGTAGCACCAACAGTAACCTCAAAGAGACTTTATTTGGAACATTTAGCTCACAGAATGGAAAAGCACAGTATTTTAGGATTTATCTTTCAAAAAATCCTGCTTTGTCGATTTCTTCCCCTTTCTTCCATTCTTTCATTCCCTCTCTTCTGGAATGATAAAAACTTCAAAAATAATTTCTAGACAATCCTAAATGCTCATGGCAATAGCACAATAAAAGGCTAAGAGATACTTTAGGATGTTGCTTAGTCCACTCCTTGCCCCAGCAGAGGTTCAGTTGTGCGCAGCATTTCAAAAGGATGTTTTTCTAATGTGTCCTTACAAACCACCCATGATGGATACAGCACACACTACCTAGACAATATATTCCAGTCCTTAAAGTTCCTTACAGTTCATGTGTTTTTTCCTTAATGCCTACTTTAAAACTTGTGTCCTGACATGGTTTGTTTTTTTAGAAATTAACTGAAAACTATTTCCTTTCAGAAAGGTCATCCTTGCCCAAATGCTCCTGTTTACCTTTTCCAGCTCTTGATCTTGGCGATTCATCAAGGTTTTCCAGTGTTCATATAGCTCAGTATCCTTGGTTTGGATATCCTTTAGTGTCCCTTCTCGAAGGACCATTCCATCCTTCATTGCTATGATCTAGGGGAGAAAGCACCCAATAGGTCAACTCAGCAATATACCATAAACACAAGAGATTGGATCTCAGTATTGGTGAGATTATCATTATGCAAATTTCTGTGTTCACTGTATTCAGTCGTTGATTAATCACTTTTTACGTTTGTTGACACATCTCATAAACTGCAACTTCTATAAGCCATGCTTATCTGTACTTGTGAAAAACATGGACAAGACATAAGTAGTAGTCATATTTGCAATTAAGTCACAATTCTCCAGCGGCTTCCAATCAAAAAAACTACACAAATAATGTAAAAATAAAGTTGTTCCTTCTACTATGAAATCCATATTTTGTAGAGTTGTAGATAGCCACATGACATCTGGAATGAAGGAAGGATTCTATTACAGAGAAAAATAGTGATCTCATGAAGCAAATTTGCATCATGGTATCTCTTCTCTTACCCAGTCAGCATGTGGTAGGTATTGTAACTTGTGTGTCACCAGAACAAGAGTCCTCTTGTCTTCTTGGAGAAACTTCAAAATCCCTTCCTGCATTAAATGATCACTTAAGTGAATGTCCAGTGCAGAGAACGGGTCATCCTGCAATCAAATCAAATAAAAAAGAAATTATAACAAGATACAAGAGTTTTTTAAAATTAGAAAGCATCTGCCATTACTAATATTTCATCTCTCTCTAATGACTAAGACCTAGTCAGAGGGCTGCACTACAAAACAGTGAGCTAGAATCCATTGCTCTTCAGTTCATAGCAGTGGATTCAGTTAACTTTTTGTGTTTAGATGTGTGCAGTGCTGGTGCCACAATGACACTGTGGAGTAATCCTTCTCAGGAACACCTGAACTGAAATTTCCCATCCAAATTTGAAAACGCTAGGATCCAGAGCCAAGTCTGGGCCTAATTTTGATAGGAAACTGGCACAGGAAAAATAGAGTTAAGAACTGTTCTAATTCCCTCCAACTAGACTGCAGATGTGCTTGGTGTTCACTTTGAGTGAGTATGGCTAGCAATAAGACAACATTCAGGTAAGGATATTGATATGCAAACACTTTTTCTCTAAGAACAGATGTCCCTGGTTAATTTTGAGGAGGCTCAAACAGCCCCTTCATGAGCAGTAGCCTCCGGAAATTTCTGACATGCCTTGAAATTAGTATTGATATTAATATTAGGGAGAGTTTGTCTGAATCCACAGCGTTCTGCAGGAGACTACTGGACCCTCAATCTGTCCATTGCTCCCATGTAGTTGCATTATGGTGCTTTTCCTTGTCAGAAGTCCTGCTGATTTCAGTGGGACTGTGTTGACACTAGGTCACCACTGAGAGCAAGCAGAAGTTAGACAAACTGTTCTACTCTTCCAGTGTTAATCTCTGTAGGAAATGCCACCTTCATCAGTCTCCCAGTATGTTTTGATGCTGCCTCTGGTGGACATTTATTTTCTGTCTCTATACCTGGGATGTGGAGTTGAACACAAGTCCCTACAGTTCTCTAAATCTAACATATATTTTACTAAAGCTAAACAAAAGGAATGACAGTTTCATTACTAACTTTCCGTGCTCCATGTGAAAAAGAAAAATCTTACCAAGAAGACAATGTTCGTGTTCTGATAGAGTGCTCGAGCTACACAGATTCTCTGTCGTTGTCCACCACTTAAATTAATCCCCTAATGAATATAATGGATCAGAAATATGCATCTTTGAATAAACATTATGATAGGACTTTGGAAATGTGATCTTTTACAATTATACAGAGTTCCAATAAAAATAAAAAGCTGCATTAAAATGCCAATCCAGTTGATAAACAAACATAATCCTTATATAATATCAGAAGAAAAATGATTATATGGCAACTGATCACGGGTAAGTGTAAATTATGAGGAGCTTCTCTTAGCACAGTAGGCTTCTTAGATTGAAAAATGCAACCAATACTAGCCTCAAATTATGAAAGCAAAATACAGGAGACAGATCAAAAAATCCAATTTGAGAAACAGTTGAAGAAGGAAAAGTTTACAATTGTTTTTTGCAATAACCCCTAGTAAATTACAATTATTTAGCAGGCTGGCAGCCCAATACAGACTAGACTGTCTGAGTAGATATCGAGACTAAATCTGTCTGAGAGACATCTTCATACGCAGGCTAAGCAGACATAAAAGCATTCATACTATTTACCCTTTCTCCAATTTCTGTCTGATCACCAAATGGTAGTAAGTCAATGTCAGGCTGCAGAGAGCACGCATCTGTAACAGCTTTGTACCTGTAAAAACAATACGGTCGTTGCAATTATTTAACCAGCCACTTACTTGCTAACACAAAAACCTCCAGCTCAAATTCACTGTCAACTGCCAAGTTATTATGACTCTGTCATGGTTGGATAACTGCAAAAATAAGTAGGGCAAAAAGATTATTCTGCAACTAATCATGGAGCATTGTAAACTAAGTATCGTAAGAAATGACATATTTATTAGACGTCTTTATTGGCAAGCCTACTTTTTAAAGATTCAATAACGTAAATTATTGAGTACATTCCTCCCTATCACAGAGATGTTTTGCTGGACTCTGGAGCATTTGAAGCCATTTTCCAATGAGTTATTATTCTTCCCCTTTAGGTGCCTCTTAATTTACTTCAGTATGATATTGCAGGACAAAGGATCCTTACAGTGCTTCTGGTCTTGCCAGAATCAGGAAACCACTTGCAGAAACTTGAAATTTGTTGTAAGATTTCTAGGTCTGTGGGGTATCTCAGCTGATCTGCTAATAAGCATCTGGGATCAGACTACCTGAGTGGTGTAATTCAGCCTTGCCCCTTTGATACGAGTGAAGTTAGGCTGATGGATGCAGTAGCTGAAGAATCTGGTCCCTGAAATTTTAGATGCTGGATTTTGCGATATTTGGTCATTGCTAAGTTTTATTAAGTGGGACTGGAGTCATGTATCTTAACAAAGCACACACTGAGAGGAATGGGATGTATTTTTAATAACTTAAAACGGAGAGTGTTGCCTTTGAAAACATCAGCAATTTGTTTTCCTTAAGTTAAGTCACTTTTTCCACTGCATTTGTTAGCTGACCTTTTAGAAGGACACAAGAAGCAAGTGCTGGATAGGTACAACAGACGCTGTGCACCTCATCTTTCACACTCCCTTCCCCTGTATTTCTAAGGGAAGAATTAAGTTTATTTCCTTGAGGCACCCCATCTTCATGCATGCAGTGTTTTTGTAAAGCAACTGCTCCAATAACTTGATCACAGCAGGATTAGCACATAAACTCAGTGGAAACATGCCTAGAATCCCAATTTCCAGAGTCCTCTGACAACCTCAGGCTCCATTAAACAGAACAAAAATATGTCAGTAGTCTCCAAAGATGAGATGCATCTCACCTAACTTTAGCTGCTTGAAAAAAACACATATGGCTTCTGCTGTATTCCATGGGGTGCCGCTGCCGCTTTGTGATTTCTCACAAACATCTTAGACGTGCACTCTGGTTAGAGGGGGACCCTTGAAAGACTAACTTAAATCAGAAACCTTCCATTGAGATGGCTAAAGTCAGGTTAGTTAATTCCACCTCAGGGTTAATATGCATTGATATTTTTCAGAATCTACAAATTCCCTCCAGAAGGAGAAGCCAAAAACCTCTTTAAAAGAAGCTGCCAGGTGTTTTTGCAAGGAGGCTGATATTTACCTCTGTTTATTAAATGGGCTCCCAAAGATAATGTTCTCCTCCACAGTTGCATTCAGCAGCCACGGCTTCTGAGCTGCGTAAGCCACTGAGTATCTGTTTCTACTGTAGATAGATAAGTGTAAAGTAAGTAAAAAGCAAAGTACCCATATTAAGAAATGTCAGGTTTTAAAAAAATGAATTTATGAATGTTCATTCATAAAAATACAAGGAAACACATAGGCAAAGCAACTGTTACAAAAGGGAAGGGAAGAATTTTAAATTAGATGCTTTTGTTAGAACAGCACCCACTCTCTCCCCCGATGGCAAATTCTACACTCTAGGTTGTATTCTAGTCTCCTATAAATAGCTGGTACCTACCTCAATTTAGTAACTGTAATTTCAATCCAAGGGCAAATTATAAATAATCAAAATTAGTAAATTCTCACAAGAATAGTTATTTGGTATTTTTTTCTCTTACGTCAAAACAAGTAGTGAAAAGGCACTGTTCAAATGGCATTAGGACACTTGACTTGCTGCTTTCTGAAGTTTTAGATTATTTTACATGGTGTGCACAGGAAATACATTTTTCTCAGTGAATGCTTTTTTCCTTTATGTCTATTAGATCCTCAGTCTATTAGATCCTCAGTGGACTGACATGATATTGGAAAAGGAAGTTCAATACAGATTGGGAAGCAATCACTACAGTCTCCCAAGTGTTTATTAGACATACTTTAAACGTGTCTAAATACCTATCAAAATGTGTACAATAGGGGTATGGATGTTCTTTGCTTCTGGCTGTTTTGCCTACGTATGGCAAAAAAGGTCACGTAATTTCAGACATTTCTCTGAGGTGCCCAAGATGTGTGAGGAAGGAGGTGCAAACTGGTACCGGCTTGTGGATCTGAACACCTCTCTTCCTTCTCAGTCTCTTTGATGATATTGCTTCAAACCGCACATTTGATATAGCTTTGCATGTAAGCATCTAGGATTTGCTATTGAGAGAGAGGGTGCTAGGGTATGAGAAATAGCTGGTTAGAAGCAGTCAGTAGTATCCCAAAAATTTTAGGAGTTTTAGCAGTTCAGTACGCGCTAGTATGAAATATGTCCTCAGGATTATCAGGTAGCAAATCATGGTGTGGCTCCCAACCACAGCTATGTGTGCCACTACTTCTCTATAATTTATGACATGTTTTTAGTTTAGCTTGCCCTTCTTTTAAACCTGCAGGCCCTTTCCCTGAAGCCAGCAGTGGAGACACTGCTTCACTTCAGCTGGAGCACAGCTGGCTCCCTTTGCGTTCTGTGTGCCCTGCTCCTTCACACAGCCGTCAAGCTGGGTTATAAGTAACGCGAAACCCAGTGCTGATCAGAAAACATGGAAACACGTGGGAGGGTACACGTAATGATGTCTTATATCTCGAGGCCCTGTCTTGCAAGGTATGCAGCATACTAAACCCCCAGTGATGTCAAACGGGACCTGGGAGCACTCAACATCTTTCAGGCAAGGCTGAGGTAGTGGTACAATGGCTGGAGAAGATTGGGATCCACTGGATTTAACACAATCTGTCAGTTAATCCTGCGGTAAATTATAACTGACACGGTAAGAAAACACAGAGATGGCTGAAGGGTACAAAGATGAAGGTTTGAGAAAATTCTGAAGAAATGAATGAGTGTACTATGGCACACTAAAAACAGAAATTATACCTTCTGGATGCTTCAAAAGAAGGTTCAGTTTCATTTACACTGTAAGTTGGTAAATGACATTTAGTAAGCAGGAAATAGAATAACATTTTGTGCAAGTTTCATATACAGGGAAACTGGAGTTAAGTACGTATTTTAAGAACTCAACCTCACTTTGGACTTTTTTGTTCTTAAAGGGAAAATAAACAAGGTCTAATTAAAAGTATATAACTTTTCTAAATACAACAGGTTCGTATCTGTAGTGTGCAGTGGCTAAAAAGGCAAGCTATGTTGTTAGAAAGTCTTTTGTAAAACCTATTAAAAATGAAGTTATTAATATTGCCTGGGCATATAAGAGGTTGACAAGCAATAATTTAGCTTCTCCACACAGTTCTCTCAATGACCTGCAAAAGTTGGCAACTACTCTTATGTCAAATTTCTCCTGGAGCAAAGATGAGCTTTGCAGATATGATTTTGCAAGGTGCAAACACAGTTTTGAATCCGAACAGATTTTGAACCTCTTTATAGCAGTAACGCTGCATCAAGCCATGCATAGCACAACAAAACGTAGGCTTTTCTTGTCAGCCTCCACTTCTTAAGGATCATATCCATGTAATTACATTTTGAAGAACATGCAACGGCAGTAATGACATGAATGATTTTGCAGCTCCCTCTATTTGTTAATTGGCTTCTTCAATGTCAAGGGCATGGAATGGCAATCAAAGCAGTTCTGGACCAGCAATGATGCTCCTGTCCAGGCATGGCGACACATCACTGCAAAGTGCAAAACCTAAAAGAGTAAGTTGATGCCAGGTAAATGGAAGCAGGCATTAGAAGGGCCTAGAGAAAGGATATTAATATGTTATTTGCCTGACTTAATAAAAAAGCCCAAATCAACAAATCCTCCCCTCCATAGCCTATGAATCCTCCAGAAAAGAAATATTTTGCTGCCAAGACAGAAATGTCTGCTTGCCTGCTGGGATACCAGTAACTGCAGCTGCACTCATAAGCAGACAATCCAAGTCTGGCAAAGGGCATAAAAATTCTAATAGCAGAGTGCTTGTCATGCCAGATTCACATGTCAAGCATCTTCCCAAAATGCCAGAACTGAGACATGTTGCCTTCTGTGCTGCACAGCTCTCTAAGAACTTTGATAGTTCATGTGTCTCAAAGTGCACAATCAGTGTGTTTCCTTCGTTCAGCTATCACCAGAGAAGACGTTACATCAGAAGCGAATAAGCCCTGTTGGTTATCTCAGAAGGGTCAGAGAGCCATAAATTGAGGCTCAGAACAGACATTGCTTCACCAGAGTTGGTTCTTTATTCAGCAGAAGCTTCCAGTCTTCTCTGGAAAAAAAGTTACAAGAAAGCAAAAGATGGAGTCTAATGAGAGATTAAAAAGAGGTTGGAAATCAGGTCAAGCCAAACAAAAAAGGAAGAAAACCTACATTTCCTCTATTAAAACCCCCCAAACTTTTATCAGCAGAGCATTGCAATGATAGAGAAAGGGATAATGCTTTCATGTATACATTTCGGAGTGCCCTCTGAAGTACAGTTTAACAAAAAATGGGCACAAGCCTTGCAAGACCCCTTGCAATTCCATACCAGATTTAATATGCTTGCCATTATAATCAAATATATTATCTGAATTAACAAGGGCTAATTTTAGGATCTCCATTTCTCAAACTCTTCTTCCTTAGATAGAAACTTCATTCCCTGCTTAGCTTGACAAATACACTTTAATTCTTCCAAATTCTGAGTGAGATTTCTGTGAGAACCCACACTCATTAATATATATGTATGATTAAACACATACAAAACCTTTGCTGAGCTGGAGTCTTCACTAATAAGGGGATTAAGTATTTGGTCTTGTACTTGATTACCGTACTGAATCTGAAAGAGTGATGCAATTGCAGGGCATGGGAGTGAGCTGAAACTGAAGCTCCTGAGATTTCCAAAAAGAGTATTTTATTTGCCCACTGGGATTAGTAATCTTTGGTCCAATTCCTTTATTTATTGAAATGTGGCTATTTATATTAATTTTTATTCTGTACTATAAAATATACATATTCCTCTAAATGCAGCATGGTGAGTTCAAGTCTGAAATGGTAGGAAAACCCAACTGATTAGGTTGATTTGATATTTTTATAAGATTTTGAATATATACGCTGATCTATCAGGAATGTATTTAACTCAAAGTTTTAAGAAAAACTAAAAAAGAAACCTTGTTGAAGTTTGGACAACTTTTATGCTAACTCTGGATATTTTAAAATAGACTAATGCACCTCTAACCAGGACCAGATTCCCTCAGCCTACAAAATGAAAATGGAGGAGAAAAAAGGGATACAACATCTCTAGGATATCACTGTAACAGCAGAATGAACCATTTCCTCTGCTAATACAGGCAAGAAATTTCAGGCAAGACAAGGACTGAGAATCTACACAAATTCTATCCAGCAGTTTGGAGGAATTTATTCCCGTCCCTGCAACCCTGCAGCACAGCAGCACTAGTAGGTATGCTGACTTTGGCTACTGACATTTATGTGGCTGACCGTTTATCCATCTGTGGATAACGCCCTTCAGTGTTTACTACGAGTAGCTCATGTGGTTGCAACCTTTGGTAAGCAGTTGTACTTGGTAATCCTTCTGAAGCGAGCACTGACTTTTCCTATTTTTTCTTGAAGCCTTCCGTAGCTTGAGGGCAGGGCAGGCCATTTGGGAGGATGTATTTCATAATTCTTGTGTTTCCCATGCTTTTCACTTAGTACACAACAACCTGTTTGCAGAGAAACCAGTTCAATGTACAGAAAATCTCTACCAAGTGAAGGGGTTCCACTTAGCCACTCTGGTGGTTCTGACTGTTTGGCTTGGTGTGGATGAGGGGAATACATGTCTCTGCATATTCCCCACAGCTGTCGCTGTAGAGACTTAATAACTCAGATCTGAAAGAGTGTCAGCTGAATCACCGCATCTGGATAGCCTCATGCTTCAGTGTTTAAGAAGTCTCTCTAGCTGATTGCTCACTGGGAAGACAAAAAGCCAGCTCCTTGTTTAAGGTTTGTAACGTATCTGAGGCATGTCTCATATAAGTGGGAAGAACTGAGATCTGGCCCATAAGATTTGTCCTGGCCAAGATCTCTTACAGAAAGATACACTAATACGCTTTCTCTCCTCAGATCCCAAACCAGTGACAACCCTGGCAGCAGGACATACAGCTCTCACTGCAGACAACCACAACAGCAACAGGGTATTCAAGGCCCATGACGAGCTTTCGCAATGATGCATTGCAGGATTACCCCAATATAACTGCGGCTGAAATCAGATCCATCAGTACTATTATTGTGTTGTTATACCTGAATTTGTTGGAGAATTCACCTAGCCTGCATTTCACTCCTGGATCAGTAGTTGCATTAGTCATGCACGTGGAATGACATGGAAAGGGATTTAAGACAGTAAATAGGACCTTCATCACGGTTTTGGAAAGAATAGGATCCACTTAGTTAATACCTGACGTATCCTTCTGTATTCATCTGTCTGTCAGGCAGTCTGAAATTACCAGCAAAACATAACCACGTTTGCATCAGCTATATCACAGTACCAAATTACAGTTTGCAATGAAAAAAAGTCACTCAATAAGGCCTGAGATGCTGGTTAAAACCTGTGTTACCTGGTCAGTTACGTACAGACAGCTAATGAACTGGCAATATGGTCTTAATCTCTCTTGAACAATGTGAAACAAACAGTATTTCATAATCTGCCTCTAGTATCTTTCTAGGATTTCTCTTTTTGTCTCTTCTTCCTAATATTCCCTGTCTTTCTCTAGGACAAAGTTGATTCTTTCTCAAATATACCTTTCAAAACATCCGTGCGAATAATTTTAAGGTACACTCTACTCCTTGTATTTTCTTAAACTACTCAGAAAAAAAAAAATGCCTGATTGTGAAGTCAAAAATCTGCATTATATGTCTCAAAGAAATAAATTGGTAAGTCACATATTCTTCCTCCTTCAAAGCTTAAACTCACATATAATTAAACTAAAGCTAGTCTTGCCTTGGCTCCAACTGTACCTGCTACTCCAGGGAGATCATACATTTAGAATAGCGGACAGTGAAATATGGCTGCGGAACGAAAAATGCCATGCGTACTAGCACATGAAAAGCAAAAATATCCAGACTGCAACATTTCTGTAAGAAAAAGATGACAAAGGAGATCACTAGTCAAGCGATGGGGCAACAAAATATTGGTCTCTGTGACAAAATTCACCCTTTCCCCTCAAAAAGTTAATTAAGAAGAGTTTGGCTTGGAAGTTTTAAGGAAACAGAACTGATCTTTAAAATCAAAGAACGAAAAACCAAAGAGCAAGGGGTTACAGCACACCCCTTCCACAGCCTTTGCCATGCGTAGGCTGGAAGAGTGGTTGCTGCCCCGCTTAGTTTCCGTAGGAAGTTCTCATTCACTGGGACTGAACTCATGTGGATCTGAGGCCCGGCCTCACTGGCAGTTCCCTCTTCAGCAAGAGCTTCTTCAGAGCCTTTAGTCCTTGGGTATTGGGTGTCCTCAGGCTGCCTTCTGCACATACGATTGTGAAGAGTAACACTAACTTCCATACCAGGGAAGGGGAAAAGCATGGCTCACATGTTGTTATATCACCTTTTTTTTTTTTTTTCTGCTAGCAGCATCATCATGGGGTGAGAAAGGCAGCCTTTCCTGTACCGCTTGTACCCCACTACTGAAGAAGCTCCAGCCTGTCGTGCTTTCAGAGGTGTGTACGGTAACACAGTAACAATGCTGACTTAATAATCCAGGTAGGAATTTAAACCGGAGCCCTGTTTTGCCTTTGACATGTTAACTATCCCACCCCTTCAATGCTTCTTGAAGAACGTCATTATTCGCACGACCTGAGTTGCAACTACTGTCTGAAATGTTACTAGACTACAAACACCTTTGATGAAACACAACAAAAGTAAATTGGACCTCACATTGTTCTTACCAACACGGGGTTTGGAGACAGCATGATAATGGGTGCTATTTGCTGTAAGACTGTCTTCAATTATAGTGAGTACTGTAAATCCAGAGCCAACTCCCAGCACTGAACACTACAGGATAGTATATGCTTTCTATTCAGGTCATTTGATAGGGCTAATATATAAGATATTATAATTTATTAAGCACCAGACTAGCCTTTTTCCCTTCCTGAGGCAGTCTGATCTGAACCATGAACAGAACAGCTATGAAAATCCTTCATAGGTTTGCAGGTGATGCCCTCCACAGAGGATCTGGGTGATGATAATCATTTAACGTACAGTTCTGAGACATGAAGTTTACATTTCTCAAAGCAAAACCCAACTCCCTCCTTCTTAAATGAATACAGCAATTAACAGCTATGTGAAACATACTTGCTCCAGTGAACTTTTCCCTCCAGCGTCTGCATCTCTCCCAATATAGCAAGGAGAAGTGATGACTTGCCACAGCCAACCTGACCCACAATCATTGTCATCTGACCTATGGTAATAATAATAACAAAAACATTTTCAAAAAAAGAGAAAGACCAGTTCTACTCAAGTCCACAAGGAGCAACTAGACCCAATTCTAAGCCACCAGAAATAGTTGGTTAAATTTGTTAGCATCCACTATCTAAATGGGCAATATTGCATGCATTCAGCAATGGAAATACGCATTAATGAACACTACAAGTACACACTAATCTCCAAAGGAATGAGATTATTGCTTTGACATATATTATCATACATGGTATAGGAGAGTGTTACTTTATTGAAGTTTTTTAGGGTCAAATGATAGAAAGTGGGGAGTGACTATTTAGGCTGTGGTTCCAGGAAAATTCGGGCCAAGCTAATAAAGTGACTGCAACCAAAAGAAGATCCATTACTCTTTTCTCCTTTGCTGTACTCCTTCCCCCACCACCACTTTCCTGCCTTCGGTCCCACTCTGTAGTGGCAATGGTGCTTCTCAGATCTTCCCATAAACTAACTGAACTCACTAACTGCGCTAGCTAGTGCGTTTGCCAGGTAAGCTTCTTGCCAGATGGGGAGTTAATGGTCTCATTCCTTCTAAAGGACGTAAACTCTTAGACTGGCTCATCCAGCTTGTAAACCCATGGCCTTAAATTGTAAACTCCTGGGAGCAGAGACCTTCTGCTGATGTTGTATGTTGCACTGGGTCAGCACAAAGAAGTGTTCATCCATGTATAGGACAACTAACGCTACAGTGAAATAAATGATATAGACTTTGGGATTACATATAGTACTTTGGAATTACTTAATAACTATGTGATTTCTAAGATGTGTCCACCTAACATAATAAGCTATTTTAAAACTAAGCACTTGATAGGATATAGAAATAAAATACAAGACTATTCAGTAACATGAAACACCAACAGTGTTAGGAATTTTACAATACTAATACTAATACTAATAGTAGTAGTAGTAGTAGTAATAATAACAATGGAGAAAAAGTTGCTACTTGTCACACTTGCTATGTATGTAAGCATTCCAAAACAAATCAATGGTTTGTAAACCTCTGAAACTCATAGACAAAAGACATCAAGGATGCAAGAAATGACAGGAGCTCAGCTAGACAAAGAGAAATTAATTAAAAAATAAATTCATTGAGGATTTCTTTACGGAAAAACTGCATGGGGCTCAAGGAATTCTCTGAGATGAAAATAGCTGTGAACTACTGGGATAATGTAATGTTGAACAGTGGTAGGAGAAGTATATGACTGCTGTGTCCCTGTGCATCTACTGGTAGCCACTGCTGGAAATAAAATACTGAGTTAGATGGACCCTTGATTTGAACAAATCTGGAGTTCTCCCTCTTCCTTTTTTTAATTTGCCTATTAAAAAAAATAGTAATGCAATTTTTTAAACCCTCTTTTTCATATTTTTTCTTACTCTTGACTTTGTTCCAGCTATTATAAAAACTATATAAACTATATAAATATATAAAAACCATGTAATTTTTTCTTTATGTATAGTACGTTAGGTTAATGATATAGCTATATGACCAATACAGTTCATGACCTTGTGTACATTTTTAATCTTCATTTTTTCTTACAAAAACCTAAATGTGTGGCTTTGTGCTTTTCACAACATCAAGAAATGGAACTAGTAGCACTTCAATATTACATATTTCATGTTTAAGTTGTGCGTTTATCCTACCTGTTGGGATTCTGATGTTTATGTTGGACAATGTAGCTAAACCACTTCCCCACGAAAAGTATCCATTGGTCACCTACAAAACAATTACCACCTGTCAGATATATAAACACATGAGGTAAAAAAAAATAAATAGAATGTCTCGTTTAGATTTTAAATACGTTACTAAAAGAAATCAGTGATTAATAGACATAGTGAGGTATGCTCATAAACAAAAAAAAAGCAGATTAGGTTGAGTTAAGATTGCCAAACTCAGAACATTTTGTCATTAAGAAGAGTTATGTACAAAATAGATATACTGTATGAAATGCAATAAAGGGATGATCTTGGATCGAACTGTATTTACCAAATACTTTCATGCTGTGAAGTATAAGATTAAAGACTAACAATCGCAAGACCTCACAGGTGACAATCTAAATAGCATAGCTTATCAACGAATGAATTATTCTGCATATTGGGATATATGGCCCCTTGTGAATGTATTCCCAAAGTGGAAATTGAAGATGCACAAGGTTTATGCTGGACATAAGAAAAATGTGCCCCAGTGCACCCTAGCCTTTTTGTGCATACGTCCTTTGGAGTTGTCAGGGCCACGAAACATTCTTTGCACAGAGCACACGTTATGGGGAAAAGTTGGCCAACATGACTTAAAATAATGTCATTATAAATGACATGTCACAATAAATGTCAGAAGTTTTGATCTTGGTTTTGAGTGAAAGATAAACTCATGAAGGGAAAGTCTGAAAGATCTATATTAATTTCTGCATATCAGATTATCTGCATATCTATCTATCTTTTGCTCCTTTAGACTCATGCCTCTGTTTCATGAGAAGACAGGTGATCGCTATAAAGAGCTGATCTGAAGTGAATTCTCCTCACTTTATTTTAGGCTAAAGTGCTTGTTCTTTCAACAGACAATTTGCCTTTGGAAGAACAGCAGCAAATGGTACTGTTGCAGGAGGACCTGCTCCTCGTAAAGAATGAGATGATTTTTTCAAACCACCTTGATTGCAATATCATCTATCTCCACAGGACGTGTTTGCTTCCTTGTTGTCTGTTCATAGCTTTCAAGCTGGTACCTCAAGGGCTGCCTTCTGTTGATGGCCTTGGTGTGCTACATAGTGAAATGAAGAAAGGAGAAAAGTCAGAATCATCAAGAGAGGACAGCATTTGGTTCTCTATAAAACAAACAGTCCACTCCCTTCCTTACCACCATTCTAGGTCACAAGAAGAAACCAGTGCTTTTCAATATATGTGATAATAAAGACACGCTACTGTGATGCACATAGTGCAATGTTTTAAACATTCTTAACACAGCACAGGGAATATCTGATTTTTGGTTTCCCATGCATAACCATCCCAAATTTCAGCTCTGTCCTCCTCCTCAAACCACTGGGTAAAGTCTGCCTTACCTGAAGTGGCTCCTAACAACGCTGTGTCAGTAAAAGTGTAATGGCATACAGCGTTATCAGTTTCGGTCTTGGAAGCAGAAAAGCTGCAGGAGTGAGAAGCATATCAAACTAGCGTGTGCAGAGTACCTCGCTAATGCATAATAGTGGCTGTGGAGCTAGCTCATTCAGAGCTACCTGTGTATTTGTAAGCACCACTGTATTGAGCTGAATGGGCACAATCTCAGTGATTCCTTACAGCTGGGCTATACGGTGATTGATTTAATCTTTACAGATATTACCTTTATTTTTCCCTCTAGACTTTGTCTGTCTCTGTCTGTAGGACTGGGCAAAAGGTGGACAAGAGAACAAAATAGATGCTGAAACAATTTAATTTTTGTTTCCTTTATTACAATTTTTAACCCAGAAAAACAAGAAAAATGTTTCTGGTTGGCAAGCTGATTTAATTCAGCTCAAATTAAAACTTTTTTTGTGCTAATCCTTTCTTTCTGTTGCCATCTTCAAATTTCACTCACATTTCAAATGATATAATCAGTTTGAAACAGTTGAAATAGCTAGCTTTAGAAAAATGTCAAAATGAAAAAAAAAAATAATCTTATCCTAAATCATAGAATCATAGAATTATAGAATAGTTTGGGTTGCAAGGGACCTTTAAAGGTCATGTAGTCCAACCCCCCTGCAATGTCCAGGAACATCTCCAACTAGATCAGGTTGCTCAGAGCCCCATCCAACCTGACCTTGAATGTTTCCAGGGTTGGGGCATCCACCACCTCACTGGGTAACCTGTTCCAGTGTTTTGCCACTCTCATTGTAACAAAAATTCTTCCTTACATCTAGTTTAAATCTTCACTCTTTTAGTTTAAAATCATTACCTCTTGTTCTGTCACAACAGGCCCTGCTAAAAAGTTTGGCCTCATCTTTTCCGTAGGCCCACTTCAGGTACTGGAAGGCCGCTAGAAGGTCTCCCCGGAGCCTTCTCTTCTCCAGGCTGAACAACCCCAACTCTCTCAGCCTGTCCTCACAGGAGAGGTGTTCTATCCTTCTGATTATTTTGTGGCCACTCCAACAGGTCCATGTCGTTCCTGTGCTGAAGGCTCTGGAGCTGAATGCAGTACTGCAGGTGTAGTCTCATCAGAGTGGAGTAGAGGGACAGCATCACCTTCCTTGACCTGCTGGCCACGTTTCTTTAGATGCAGCCCAGGATATGGTTGGCCTTCTGGCCTGCAAATGCACATTGCCGGCTCATGTCCAGCTTTTCATACACCAGCACCCCCAAGTCCTTGGCAGGGCTGCTCTCAATACCTTCATCCTCCAGCCTAGTTTGATACTGGGGGTTGCCATGACCCAGGGGCAGGACCCTGCTTTTGGCCTTGTTGAACCTCGTGAAGTTTGCACAGGCCCACTTCTCAAGCCTGTACAGGTCCCTCTGGATGGCATCCCATCCCTCAGGTGTGCCAACCACACCACTCAGCTGGGTGTCGTCCACAAACTTGCTGAGGGTGCACTCAATCCCACTGTCTCTGTAATTGATGAAGATATTGAACAGTACTGGTCCCTATACAGACCACTGAGGGACACCACTTGTCACCAATCTCCATCTGGACATTGAGATGTTGACCACTACCCTCTGGATGTGACCATCCAACCAATTTCTTATCCACCAAACAGTCCACCTATCAAACCTCTATCTCTCCAATTTAGAGAGAAGGATGTTGTGGGAGATTGTGTCAAAGGCCTTACAGAAATCCAGATAGAAGACATCCATAGCTCTTGCCTTGTCCACTGATGTAGTCACTCCATCATAGAAGGCCACCAGGTTGGTAAGGCAGGACTTGCCCTTTGTGAAGCCATGCAAGCTGTCTCATATCACCTCCCTGTCCTCCATGTACCTTAGCATAGCTTCAAGAAGGATCTGTTCCATGATCAGCCCAGTCACAGAGGTGAGGCTGAGAGGTAGTTCCCAGGGTCCTCATTTCTACCCTTTTTAAAAACAGGTGCAATGTTTCCCTTTTTCCAGTCGCCAGGGACTTCACCTGACCACCATGACTTGTCAAATGCCATGGAGAGTGGCTTGGCAATTACATCAGCCAATTCCCTTAGGACTCTGGGATGCATCTCATCAGGTCCCTTAGACTTATGTATATTCAGGTTCCTCGTCTTCTCTTACAGGGGGAAGGACTTTGCTCCCCCAATCTCTGCCTTGCGGTCCATCCACTCAAGACATGAGGGGAGAGAGGTTGCCAGTGAAGACTGAAGCAAAAAAATGGTTGACTACATCAACTTTCTCCTCATCTGTTGTTACCTGTTTGCCAGTCTTGCTCATCAAGGTGGGTGTGCTTTCTTTGACCTTCCTTTTCTGGTTGACATAATTATAGAACCCCTTATTATTCTTTGTGTCCCTTGCCAAGTTCAGCTCCATCCACACCTTGCCCATCCTGACCGCATCCCTACACAACTGGGCAGTGTCCCTATACGCTTTCCAGGACACCTGTCCCTGCTTTCACTGCCTGTGCATCTCTTTCTCGCACCTTAGTTTGACCAGGAGGTCTCAACTCAGCCATGCCAGTCTCTTGTCCTCCTTTTCTGATTTCTTACACCTGGGGATCGAGAGCTCTTGGGCTCTACAGAAAGCGTCCTTAAAGATCTGACAGCTCTGTTCTGCTCCCTTGCCCCTGAGGGCAGTTTCTCAGGGGGTTCTATTGATTAACTCCTTGAAGAGCTGGAAGTTTGCTTTCCTAAAATTCAGGGTTCTGACTTTACTCTTCCCCTGATCCATACCCTTCAGGACTGTGAACTCCACCAGTGCATGATCGCTGTAGGCCAGGCTGTCTACCCTCAATCTTGATATCACCAATTAGCTCACTTGCGATGGTGACCATGAGGTCCAGTATCGCATCTCCTCTGGGGGAGCTGTCAATTACCTGGCTTAAGAAGTTATCTTCAATGCACTCCAGGCGTCTCCTGGACTGCTACAGCTCACCGCGCTACTTTTCCAGCAGATGTCGGGGTGGTTAAGTCCCGCGGCTGGACAAGAGCCTGCAAGCGTGATGCTGCCTGTGGCTGGAGTAACAAGGCTTCATTAATAGGCTTCCATTGGTCAGGTGGCCTGTAGTAGACACCAACCACAAGGTTCCCTTTGTTGCCTCTGTCTCTTTTTCTTATCCATAGATTTTCAACCTGCCAATGGCTATTCTTCAGAGACAGCTCTTCGCACTTAGTCCATTTCTTGATGTAGAGGGCAACACCTCCACCCCTCCTTCCTCACCCTGGCCCTTCTGAACAGCCTGCAGTCATCGATAGCCTCATTCCAGTCATGGGATTCATCCCACCAGGTTTCAGTAATGGCAACTAGGCTGTAGCTTTCTAGCAGCATGGTGGTTTCCAGCTCCTCCTGTTTGTTGCCCGTGCTGCGTGCATTGGTGTAGAGGTACTTCAGCTGGACTGTCAGCCATGTCACATTCTTAGAGGAACATCCCTTAATTCCTTTGGGGTATTTCACTGCTTTATCCCTCCTATTACCTCAGAAGCCCCTGGCTCATCTCCGTAAGACTTCAAGTGTGCTGCAGTGTAGCCAGCACGTCTCAGAGGAACAGGTTGAAAGCCCTCACTAGCACACTGTCACTCTAACCGTTGCCTGTTGTCCCACAGCTTGTCATGGGCAAGCCTGATATTGCCCCCCTCCCTCCTCAAGCCTAATTTAAAGCTCTGTTAGTGACCCCTGCTAGCTTGTGGGCAAAGACCTTCCCTTGGGTTTCTTTTGCTTTAAATATTACTCAAATTCAGTATATGCTTAGTGCTCCAGAAACAGCATTTTAGAATTAATTCCTACTTCACAAAGTTTGGTGTTGTTTTTCCCACCTCCAATATTGAATTTCCCAGAGCAGGAATCGCTCCTACCTAAAGATGCCCGATATATGACGGGTTGTACTGCTAATATACAGTACAAACCCCATAACCACAGGAAATGCACCTGGGCCTTTTATAAAAACTGTGAAGGCTGAATTTGAACCCTGTATAAATGTGCTGGTGCATTACAGGGTTTTTATTGCTACTGGCACTTCAGCAATGCTTAAGTGTGTTTGGGAACCTTTAATGTCACAGAAACACAGAAATCCCCACACAGAAGAGGCAAAACCGGTCAATGTTAGAGTCAGCCTAGAAGCCAAAACTCCCAAGGCCTATCAGCTAGGCCATTGGCCTTGTATGGGGCCTCTCTGCTCTGGCCTCTCTGCTTTGAAATTCAACGTCATAAAACAGAACTTACAAGTCCCGTGTGCTTCTTACAGGATTCATAAGCTACAGAGCTGTCCCCACCTCTCCAGCTGTCATCTCCAATCTCATCACTCAGGAGAAACTCATTCAGCTTCTGTACACTTGAAAGAAAACAGAACAGTGAGTTCAATAAACCCAAGTTTCCATGTATACATTTCCATTTTTGTGCAGTCCAGCCAGCAGGATGTATCAGAAGTGTTCCGAAAGAAGTTCATGGCATACTTTTGGTTTCCTATTGGACTGCCTGTCCCCCCAATGGCAAGTGAAAAATTATGTGGAAAAGGACATTGGTAGCCAGGAATGAAGAGGAGAGCTAGTCATGTGAGAGGGAATGGCTTTTCTTGCTGCTGGCTTTCTCATGCCTACACACTGTCAGGAGGCATAAACGAGTCATTGACCCATCTACATTCTCTGAAAATGCCAATGCACTAGGTGCATCTTGAACACAACTTTTGCATACGCTGCATGCAAACAGGACTGAATACTCCACAAATGAGCACAGCCATAGCCAGCCGTGGAGAAATACAGCAAGAGCTCTCTTTGCCTACTTTTTAAAACTGTCCCCTGGGAAATACAGCATGCAGGTTGAATTTATTCTTCATCACAGAAGGGTTTGATGCTCTTTCTTCCCCATTTCCTTTCAGAGTGCCGTAAGCACCTGGCTCTTTATCATTCTGGGGAAGGGATGAACAAAAAAAGCACCCACCGATCATGGTGAAGCTATGTTATTTTGCAAAAACTAAAATCAAGGTGCATTGTGCCAGAGACTGAGACAGCAGAAGGACATATGACTTCAGATCAGTGATTTGAATATTAATCTGCAAATGGGAATGCAGTCCTGTTTCAAGGCCTGTCTGAGCATTTTGTATGAAATTGTCAATACGTGTTCAAGCCAGAGTTAGCAAGAAAGCACTGCGCTTGTCATTATTTCCTCCTGCCAGTATACCTGTTCCTATCCTATTTTTAAAGGAAATTTTACATGTCTAAATCCCATATCAGTGTTTCAGTCTTACGTAAGTGCATCAAGCAAGAATTTATCTTCCTGTAGAAAAAAAGAGACCTCGTTTCTGATTGTCTGCCTAAGAAGACATCAACGATTACCTTGCATTCGAATGAGGACAGGTACCCTCAAAAGCTTTCATGGTAGTAGAACTGCTCTTTACAATAAAATGGAGATTCTGATCAAAGTATAAGCACTTAAACATAACACAAACGAGTGCATACTCATATACATGTATTTGATTGATGACAGAGCTGTGAAACGGCCAAGAACACATTCTTCATTCTTCACTTGGGGGACATGATGTTCATGGGAGAAAGATGTTAGGAAATAAGTTTGCCAAAGGGTAAAGTTTGTTTTGGCAAATATGGTCTTTAAATAATGTCCTGAGGGGTGGCCAGCAGTGCTAAGGAAAATGTACACACCATTTTGATATTAGGGCTATGCTAAACATAGTGCAGAGATGTAGAGGCTGGGATGATTTATACAGGAGACTTGAGATTTTCCACTAGTCAGAAATCATTTTCAGCCTCGGGGAAAATCTTTCATGTGGCCCCGCTGCTGCTTTGGTAAAAATAAATCCTATTAAGTGATATATTTTTTTTAAGGTGAGTGTGGTACTGGCAAATGACAGCTGTGGAGCCTGAAGTCCCCTTGACTGCTATTTGTTATTATCGTTACCCACCATAAAGAGGCAGTGGCAGCAGCAATGCAATACCTTGCCAATTGTGCCTCAGTCTTGGCAAGAAATAATTATGTTTCTGAGTGGGAAGGTTAGTCCGGTCTCCACATCCTGCTAGAACTTGGCATATGACATGTTACTGCCAGTCAGGTGTCAGTTTGTGCCTCTTGGGACATCTTGGCAGTGTGTATGTCTACATAACTAACCCATGACCATGAGTCTTTCCACACAGACCACTGATGCAACAGCCAAAAGCCTGATATTTGACTTACTACCAACCAGCTCCCTTGAGATTAAGTGCTCTACAGCACAGGACAAAGGAAGTTGTTTTGTTGGGCTATTTGCAGAAATAAATGCCTGGAACATATAAGTTACTGATGAAGCAACGCATTTTCTGAGTTCCTTTTCTTTTTTTAATAAAATCTTTTCAACTTCATGCCAACCTCCTTGCCATCCTGCCATGCAGATCCCTAACCCTCACAGACTAAAATCCCACATGTCTGCCTTGCCACGCTTCCTCTCATGCGTCTCTTCACTGCCATTTAGGGGAACAGAATTTCCTCTATAAGAGGAGTCCTGTAGGGCTCAGTTTCCCTTGCACAACTAGTCCTTCAGTGTCCAATGTTCCTCCATCCACTCTCTTTCCTAAGACAGTACATGCTAGTGCTAGACAATGAGAGGCAGGACAATACTAAATTTTCACTTAAAGCCAAATACACCCTCTGTGGAGACAGAGTTAAGCCAGTTGCTTTTCCTTGCATCAGCAGGGCCTGTCTTGCTAGATAGCTTCCCACCACTCTCATCTCCCTCTGTGTTGACAAGAACCCGGAAAAGCAGTGGGTGAAAGCTATGGTGGGTGGCCACACTGTGAGAAGAGAAGCATATCTCAAGGAAGGACAGTCTGGCTCTGAATACAGACTGCCAAACTTGGTGAAATTATGAAAAAAAAAGCAGAACACTTCTTTTTCTCTGTATCATGCAGTAAAAAGAAAGGGTTACTCTGATTTCTCTCCCATTTCTGAACATCGGAGTCCCACCTCTAAATCCCCTTCTAGATGAGCAGGTAGAAACAACCTTTTTCTCCAGCACCTTCCCTGTTGTATTATTGAATAATAATACAAGAGTTCAAGAGTTGGAGAAACTAGAAGGGCCACTTACCTTATGATAGCCTTGACTGCAAAACGAACCACCGTGGAGAGCAGGAACAGTGGTGTGACCAGGATGTGAAATAGGGACAGTGATGCAAAAGCCTGGGCAGGCTGCAGGGGCTTGTCATTGGTATATGCGTAAGTCACAAAGGTCTGTCACATCAGGAAAAGAACATGTCAGGATAGTGGCTCTTGAAAAAGATGGACAAGGACAGCAAGCAAAACATTTTTCTCAACTAAGGCCAATAACAATACACCTCAATTTATTGGGAATCCTAGCAAACCGAAGAGAAAGTTGTCTTCTATTAAAGTGAAAAAGATTTTTAAAACTTACGGTGATTTCAAGACACATACATATTTAAGAATGTTAAAAAAAAAACCCTTTGTAAAATCAAAGCATTTAGTTTTGTAAAGTTCTGTAATCTAGTTCAGGGTTTAGAAGAAACACACAACCCAGAAAAATCAGTAAGAATCTAACGAACCTTACACTTTTTTTCACAGATGCAGAACTATGGTCCTATTTAATCCAATTCTGGTACAAACTCTCAGCGTACTCTGAGTAATGGCGTGAGAATTTGGTCTATGAAGGCTCCTTACTGACCAGCATGCCACAATTTCTCTAGTTGATTAGGTTGAGATTTAAACCTGGCCAGAGGATGTGCAAAATTTATTTCTTGTTAAACTGCAGACTACCCTGTCTTGAAAACTGAAATGGTGGCTTATAATGCATTTTGAAACAGGAACGATTTTTGCTGCTAGACAATAGAAGCAAAGCCACCCAAAACCCCTTCAAAATGAAAGCTTCTCAAAATGCATCTTCTTTCAAGTTGTAGTGATTTTTTTCTTTCTTTCTTACAGTAAAATTTTATATTTCTTTTTGTTTTTACCAATACAAACAACAGCTGTTGAAATACCAGCTCTGGCAATGGGCACTTCCCGTGTCATGCTATCCTACAGTTAGCAGGAGAACATTCACTCATCTACTGGCTTTATGAGAAGTATGTCCTATAGTAACAATGGTGCCCTATCTTTCTTTCTCCCCCTCTCTTTTTCTCTCCCCTTTTATATGAAAAAGTTAAAAAAACCCATATCTTACTGCAAGAACAGCTGCTATTGGTATGGCCGCATTCATAAAAACTGTGAAAGAGAAATAAAATAGGCATCAGATTATATGAAATAAGAAAAAACACTTTTACAATTAGTTGTATGGCACTAGAAGACTCCAGTTATTTCCAATGCAAGTAATTAAAACTCCCAAAGGAAAATTTCTCTGCAGGAATAAATTTCTTTCCATGACAGAGAGAATTCTTAAAGGCACAAACAAATAAGCCAAGAAATTATCTCCTTTGTATACTTTAGTGAACAGGATGAAAAGGTTGATGTGCACAATTATTATGCAACACAATGAAAACGTTACCCTCTCGGCTCCTCTGCATTACAGAAAATACTATTTCTTTCAGACACCAATTTATCTTTGGTGTTTTCAGAGCTGCTAATATTATCTGGAACCTCCTTATTATAAAACAATTCATAAATGTAATGTCATAATGAAGGTGACAATAAACTTACTGCATAAAAAGAAGGTCAACAAGATACGCGCTATATTTTCCAGATTTTGTGTTATGTATTTGTTATGCCTTTATATTTTAATCACATACCACATGCACGCAGAAAAAAAGTGTCATAGGCACAGCTGTATCTTGCTTTACTTGAAGTCAGAAGGAATGTTGACATGAAGAACAGGATCCGTTTCCGAGAGCTAAAAACTTAGTTACTTACTGGAAAGAGATGTATGAAGCGCAAAGGTTTTGAGACTCGTGAGTTCCTTCATTCTTGTTTCTTCCACGCTAGTACAAAATATGTGCTCCCAGGCATACAGCTTTAATAACTTAATGCCTTTTAGTATCTCATTGGTTTTCTTTAATCTCTCAGTAGAATAGTCCTTCATTTCAAAAAAAAAAAAGCAAGGATAAGAAATTGACAACGGTTTGTAGTTTTGATGAGAATGCTCTTTTCCCTTCACTTCTGTTGCAAAATTCATTAAAGATTTATAATTTTGTTTGTTTGTGATTTTGTACAGGCCTCCAGTTGCCATACTGAGTAATACAATATAAAATTCCATGTTCTTTGAAGATATTAAAATGCTTACAATCATGAGGGGAAATTAAGCGATCCTGTTCTGATAAGAAAAATAAACCAAAACATCCAAATCCTTCAAACAGAAGGTGAAACTCAGCGAGGTGGATTAGTAGGTCAACGGTGTCTGTGACAATAGACAGAAGACTACGGGTGTGTAATGGCTGATACAAGATTCATTCTGGGATTTATACAGACTGGTCATGAAAATTAATGACACGTTTATTGATATATTTAGCTAATTGCCCCCCACCAGAAAGCTCTAATAATCATTTTGGTAAAATCATAACCCCAAAAGATGTTCTGAGTCAGAAGAATTCAGAAAAGATCAAAAAGAAAGATTCAGACTATTTCTGAAATTATGCAAAGATAAATCCTCTGTTGGTATAAATTAGCACAATTCAACGGGACTGAAGTGTGCGGCAAATTAGATCCATGTATGTATAACTTGCTTACTGAATAGCAAGATAACCAAGATCTTTAAATATTTGACATCTCAAACATCAAAGGTGGGTTAGAAAAGTTCAAGGATCATCAAGGATCATGAGAATAAAGTTAAAAATTAAACAAAGTATCAGAAAACATTTCTAATTGGTGAACTAAATTAAACAGCAAAATAAACTTATAGCACTGAAGAATTTATGATACATATTAATCCAGCAATGCCAGCTGATTTTTAGAGAATATCAAAGCTTGGGGTGAGAGCATAAAGTCTCTAGCCATTTCAGAGGGGGTTTGTACACATTTTTTAATACTGTCCTCTTATAATTTATCACTCATTTGTACTGTTTGCTAACATCCCATGAAATACAAAATCTGAATGTAAGAATAACACCCTTTCATGTAACTGAATTCACATGAAACTGTGCTCGTTGGGTTAAAAATACTCTCCGTGGAGAAGGCAGGTCAAGGCCCACATACTTTTATCAGATACTTCTCTGACAAACATTAGGAAGGAGAAGATACTGAGCCACAGAAAACAGAAAGGGAGGGAAGATGGAATTAAGTGCTGGCTTGCCCAAACCTCCGCCATGAATGTTCACTAATAGCAAGAACAGAATCCAGAACCCCTGGTTCCCTGTTCTCATTTCTGGATCACAAAAGCACTGAAATAATTTACTTACAAGAGTGCTCTTCTGAGCCTCAGCCAACTTCGTAGCTATGAAGTACTGTATTGGAGCTAACAGTACAATGACAGCGGCACCAACCAAGGCACTCACTCCAAGTAAATTATAGAGTAGGATCACCCCCATTATTATCTACGAAATAAAAAGCAACACATAAAAAAAAAAGTACATTTCTATATGCCAGAATGATAGCAATAAAAAAATATTTGTTCTTCTAATAAACAGTTAAATGGGTCATAGGAACCAACTGAGCCCATACTTCAGAAGGTCAAGTTTGGAAAGTGTGGGAAATGAACCCAGAAGCCTTTATTTTTGACATTAACTGCATAGTTTGTGTTTCTGCCTGGTAGTCCTAATTCCAGACGAGATTTCCACAGAACTAAAGGAGCGCTAAAATTATGGTGCTTGCCCCGAGGCATTTTACAGAATCACTGGCCTCAAGTCTTATTTACGCTAGAGCTCCTTACATCACTCTGGAAGTATTCAAAGGTCTTAGGATGGTCACGAATCACAGTTGCGTTCTGTCGTAGTGGTCCTCTTGCGACTGCAGACAGAGGCACATCTAAGGCAGGCACTGAAGCAGGATGCAGATGTGCTGGGAGTGACACGAACCTGAGCTTCCTGAGCTTGTGCATCAATACCATGTATCTCTATAGGAAAATACCAAGATGCTACCTTAGCCTTACAAAGAGTTTGGGAACACTTCCCACAAAGGTATACCTGGGAATGGCTCTGGTACCAATACCGTGATTCTGGTTCCCGTGTAAATATAAGCTCTACTAAATAAATATTTTTATTAAAAGCTCCACTTTATGGTACAGAGATGTCCTCAGTAACAGGACATACAGAACTAGTTCCCTAGTTTGTATTTTTGCTATCTCTTCAGTGCGTCACTTCTGTCCTTAAATTTGCCTTCTTTATTATACGGTATCAGCAATAAGAATTGTTGGAGTTCAATGTTTTGAAAGCGTTATTTAGCTTTTCAGATTTCTGTAATGTCAATTAGCATACCTACACGCCGTTTTCTTATCAGAATAATACAAGGTTACAGGTAGCAATTTGTACTTGGGGTAAACTGAAGTGCTTACTGGGGGCCTGATCTTGCAATGAGTTTTTGTTCCTGGTAACAGGCCATAATTGGTAGATACACCATATGTTTTCTAAGATTCACCACAATCTTCAGCACGCTATGGCTACATTGGCTCACACTGGAAGGACAGAAGTTCAGTATTTGCTACAAGCTCTTCAACTGAGGAGGGGGCAGCCGTGACAATTGCTGTTTCTTGGGACACCCCTTGAAGCTCAAGCCCTTTGCACAAGGCAAGACAGGATAGTCCCACCACCTTTTCCAGAGTGGTATTGTTATAATCCAGTCTATAGTTACCAATAGTTGGTTTCTTCCCTCTTTTTTCCAAAAAGCAGCCAATTGAGCTAATCAAGCAGAAAGACATATTACCGCACCACCAGTCTCATTAATGTCAGCTGCATAATACTTTGAGAAGGAAATAGTAAGTAAGTATTCCCAAGTAAGTATTCCCTTTCAGTTTTATCGTTGAAGCCAAAGTGTAAGGTAATCACTGTGATTGACAGAGTTTAAGAGCAGAAGGAGCCCTCTGTAGTCTAGGCCACAGATGCTAACTCACCAAGTTCTTCAGAATGCTCAAATTCATGGGTGATGCTATGCTCATTCCTGGAAAAATCTACAGTCAAGCTACCCTGTGTTCCCTGCCTCCTGATTGCTTGAAGGTGAACTATAGGAACCAGCAAAATCAACACAACTTCCTCAAACCAGCCTTTTACAGTAGTGGTGAGGAAGGCCGTTACGTTTCCACAGTGAGACAGAGACTTTATTAACGAGACAAATAAGTGGTGAATTTAGGCTACATATTATTATTCACTAGCCACAGGAATCAGACTACTTGTTAATTTAATAACATTCAAAGTATTAACAGCAACACGTCCAAATAAACTTGGATATGAACCAGTGACTTAAAATGGAAACCCTGTGTGTTATTTCTAAGTTCAGTTACCATGCAAACTTTTTTGTCTTTTTCTCCATAAATTATTTCATGAATCTCTAAACCCTACTTGATCCTAAAATAGACACATAAAACCAACACATGTTTCCATTAGTAGTAGTAATATTGCTAATATAATCGATTACCGATATAGTTCCAGGAATCTCAGCAAAGGATATTCACTATAAGAGTGGCTTCTGTTCCTTTTTAAACTTGTTTAATGTCAGTGGGATCACCTATAGGTAAGGACCACGACAATCCCATCTCAAGCTAAAATTCTGAAGGTGCTACAGGAGGCCAAGCTTTATGGAAAATCAGCATGGCTTAGGTCATTAAGTCATCTTGCACTTTTGAAGATTCCTTTCGGGCTAATCATTTTTACCTTTACTTCCTACAGATCTGCCTACAGATCTTTCCCAGTCTTGTTAAGGACCAGATGTTTACAGGAACTAAGCTTGTTTAGGCGAGAGCTTCTCTGAGCATTTCGTGCAGTGCACTGTCGGTGCTGCTGTCTGTCACTAAATAAGATTTTATTGATTTTTGCTCCTGCCACAAGACGTAGTTACAAGTGGAAACTGCAAATGCAATACTTAGCGCTGGTCAGATGCCTGTGTTGCTGCCAAGTGGCAGAAATGAAAGCAATGATTTGTGTCAGTAGTAGAAGAAATATGAGCAGGGAAAGGATGACAAGTCATCATTTCTAAAGTCACAGACCACAGCCATGACATGGAAACCCTGCTCAAAAAAAATCCTCTCTCTTTACCGCCCCGTGGAGAGACAGCCTCCCAGCCTTTGAAGGAGATGATGGGCCACGTTTCTGCTTGTTAGTCCTCCTGGCAAATGAATGTGAAGTCCAGGTTCCCCTCTGGGTTTTGTAGTAGTCTCACAGACATATACTCTTTTCAACCAGGTTGGAGGATCTCTGAAATCAGGCCCTTACTTTGATGCTCTACCTGAACAGGCATTGCCCACAGATTGGGGCACAGGAACAGGAACCACATTAATTGATTTGTTTCTATGGCAACCAAGTTATTGATTTGTCCCAGCGTCATCTCTCCCATGGACAGGTTGGATGTGGAAAGCCGCAGGATCTTATTGTATATCATTGCCTGGGGGAAAGGAATACAATGGAAGATAAGAAAGTGATATAATTATAAAACAGCAGTAGCAGCAGGACATTTCAAACTGCGGTATCAGTCTTTACCTAAGACAGCCCTTCTCCCAGTCTCTCACCTGAGACAGAGAGAGAGGTGGAGACAGAGTGAGAGAAAGTGTAAGAGAAAGAACTGACTTTAAAAAACTCCAATTCCTCTTAAAAGGTTTGTTGCTTAACGCAGACCTAAACAAAATTACAGCAAAACATCAAAATTTAGGAGACTGGGCGAAGATCTTTTTTAACAAACATTTGGTGAGCCTGCTTTTCTATGGCACTGTCTGTCAAAGAGATCCTTGTTTCTCATAAGACAGTCAAGCTCACGTTATGAAGCGTTGGTCAGGGTGGGTATGTATTTCTTTGGGTTTCTCTCCTTTACCTGGCCATCTATTTTCATAACATCTGTAGCAGCTTAAGAGGGTTTAAAATTAGTCAGGGCTTATATCTACCGGAATTTTAAAGACAAATATTATGAGTCCAGTTCACAGTTATGACCAAATATCAAACACTGCAGCTTCAAGGAATTTTTTAAAATAATTTGTGCTCTTTGCCCTGTTTTGTCCATGAGCGAGGAAGATCCTGTAGAATTGAGGTTTAAAAACCTGGAGGTTTTTAGAAGATGGGTAGACATAGTGCTCAGAGATATGGTTTAGTGATGTTTTGTCAGAGTTAGGTTGATGGTTGGACTAGATGATCTGCAAGGTCCCTTCCAACCTAGGCAATTCTATGATTCTATGAATTAATCGGAAATGCCTACAGACCATGGTGAATTACAGCAGCTGCATATGGTCCTAAAAGTCCCCATTTTGCCAAGTGGGAGTCACAAAAGCACAAGGAAATAATCAGGTACTCTTTCTTCACCAAGTCTATACGGCCTAGCGTGGGAGAAGGCAGACAATGTTTGAAACGGCTCCATCAATCACAGTGTGCACAAAAAAAAGAAGCTTCCACGCTGAGACGCTATTCCTATGATTAGTTACATCAGGCAAAACATCAGTTCCAGCTTCTGTTTTGCACACACTGCTACTGTTGTCCATGGAGTCTGGCCTGCGGAGATCCCTGCTACAACCCACCCACGTGCTCAGCTGGAGCGGCTGGCCCCAGTTCATAAACATGACTTTCACAGGGGGTTAATGGATGCCGGTTTTAGAGACACAGTCTTGCAGATGAATCACTCCTGTCCCATCCCACAGGGCTCTGTGCAAAAGGGCATAAATATTCAGAACCGCCACTCATGACACAGGGACAATGTTCCCATCACGGCTCAGCCAAAGATACTCTGCAGATGACTCTTTTCACAGCCAGCAGAAGTAACCTCATAAGCAAATGAACAAAGCGGATGCAGAGCCAAAACAACACTGCTTCTCTTCATATACCTAACATCATCTGGAAAGATACGTTCTTATATGCAGGGAGTGAGTGTTAAACTTCTACATGTTAGTATGATGGGTTTAGATTTTGGCAAAAGGAATTGCTGCCATTAGTTTGGCTATGTCCGTGATACTACTTTTTCCAGTTTTCTGCATGAAAATACAGTGCATATCTTCTCTCAAACAATTGTTAACTGAGTCTTCAGATAAAGAACAAGACAAATGAAAGTACAAAGCTGGAGCTACGATTAGTGAATTTCTTAGCAGATGATGGGAACATCTTTGCTCACCAGTAAAGCACCTCGTAAGTTGATGCCAGTTTCTGTAGTCACGTAGTAGGACGCCTGCAGGAATGTCCTCTGCAAGATAAGGGCCAGGAAGAGAAGAACTGCCAAAACATAAACATTCCTGAGGAATTCCTCTGAGGAAAGATATGAATTTGACGGATCCTTCACCTGAAAAGAAAGGGAAAAATAATGAAAGTGGCATAGGAGGGATTGCGTATTCTTGAGACACTGGAAACAAGGAAATTCAGTCATTGCATTAGAATAAAAAATATTGGTGGTATTATGGGAAAGTTATGGAAATCAGATTTCTCACTGTCCTATGAATCAAAATAATTTGGATACGAATTAGATACTCTGCTCATGTTCCAAAGACTTAGGATCTTAACTTTTAGCAGTTCTAAAATGAATTGGTTTTAGCGGGAAAGGGACAATGAGATCACCTATGTCTGCCTTATCTTTAGTTTTTCCATTGGATTCTAGTGATTGGTAGGATAGAAAGCTACTCAGTAGAAAATAAAGCTAATTCCATACGCATCACAAAGAAGTTGCAAGAAAAATATTTTTTATTATATGGCATTAGCTACTTCTGTTGCATTTGCATATTATGGAAACAATTCCTTCTAGAAGTATAGTCTACGATACCTGTGAGTTCTGAATAAAATAAGAATATATATGCCAGTATTCCTCACCAAAAGAGGTTTAAATGCCTCAACAGCGGAAAAAAAAAAATCTTATTTAAATCACTTTATTTGTTTTCATTTTCTAGTTTTTATGTTCACAGTGATGCTCTGTTTCAGGCAGAAAGGGAAACAAATGTACGAAAATACTGCAAGGAAGGCTTTGGTATTTCCGATCCAGCTGGAAGCAGGATGTACTGGAATTCTTACACACACACACACAAAAAAAAAAAAAAAAGAAAATTAAGAAGGAAAATACATGTTCAACTGGAATACCCAGCCTGGTTCTGAGATTAAAGTTTTTGGAAATATTGGAAAGTAAGTCACACACCTACCCTCTTGAAAAATTCCTTCATCGCTGTGGATTACTTGTCATCCACCATGAGACTGCAGGCAGGGGTGAGGTGCCCCGACCCGTCCAGGCTCACCCCACTGCAGTGACCCCAGGGTCTCGGCACCACACACTCCTCCCTCTGCCACAGGCACCTGACACCCAAAAGGCACCCAGTAAGCACCTAACAGTGTTTTCAAAAGCTCCAGTGTCTGTAAGACACCTAAATCCCACTGAAATAATAGCTCAACCATCCCAAGACTCCTTGAAACAAGGGTTGCTTAAGTGCACAATTGGTTAGATAAATATATTTGAGAGCTCTTCTCTTAATGTTCTGATGCATCTAATTTCACCATGTTTAGTGGGGATATCAATAATAAAATAACTTTGTGATACCTTTACAAATGTAAAAAAAGTTTTCAGGAATTAAGGGGGAATATGCATAAAATTCAATCAGTTCATATTAATTGAAACTAGAAAGAATTTAAAGGAGGAATACATAACAGCATGAAGAACCAAGAGAAAGTTTATCAAAATCCATAAATTAAAAGCAAATGTATTCTGAAATGTATCCAAGAGAAATAGTGACTGTCACCAAGCCAGGCCCTTGGAGTGGTTTCAAGTTCTCCAATTATTTTAATCTTCCCTTTAGCCAGCGTTGATTAAAACTTAAAAAACTCCGCAATTAAAACAACTACACTGAAGAGTACAAAAGATAAAGGAAGCAGACAAGGTACAGATTCCTAAATCTGAGATACAGAAATGTTCGTTTTAAAGATAAAATACCTTATTTGTTCAATATGCAAACACACACACCCACCCGCCTGCATTTTTGAAGGCAAAATATGCATTTTTCCTTTTAACTCTGTGGCTCAAATCCAACACATGGAGGTTCAAGGATGATAAAGGACTTTATTTGATAAGATGCACAGTTAAACTCTCCTACAGTGCAATGGTTGAATGAGGGTCTAAAGCCAAATTCAGACCATCAATCAAGAAAATTAATGTAAGGAGTGAGCAGCCAAGAAGATGTTTGGATAGTGATGACAGTCAAGTGCTTTATCTGGAGGGGAAAACGTTATTCCATTACATACCTATCTGCTCATTCAAATACAAAATACTCACTGCATAAAGTTTATGAAGATGTTTCCATATCAGAAGAAAGACATAGGAAAATTTCCTCATCGTATCGTCTCTGCTGTCAGCTAGTAAAATAATTTTACCCGTATCTTTTCACTAGTTACTAATAAATTCTTTTTCATATGATAGAAAGTATTCTGTATCAGAGACTTGCTCGGTGCTTAGAGGTGATCTCTGAAAAGTTCATTCTCGGTGAAAATTGAAATGAGCTGTGAACTAGCATCTTTTGTGCATCTCTAGTATCAAGGATGCCACTGAGCAAAGTGGATGCTTTTCAGCTTCTCACATGTGCCAGTGCATTTCATCACGCCAACAAGCAGCATAATTAGTCGCACACAGGGAGTGACTACGCTCAGCTTCCCAGTGGAAAACAGATTTCAGAGAGCTCAAACCTGTCAGTGAACAACAAACGGACAGATGGACAGAAATTAAGCAAAATTCCCAGACTCATCCTTGCTGGATGCATCACTGAGGCACCACCAGTGAGTGTCCCGCCTGAAACGAAGAGGCACAGTTGAAGAGCAGAAAAGCTGTTCCTCCGCCCCAGAACTGCAGGGATGACTCCACCAAGGAGCAGAAAGCTGGGCAACTTGGGGAAGCCTCCACTACCTGTGTTGCTTTTATGCCAAAGACTTCCACTGCTCAGGTTTTAATTTGACAGTCTCTCACCAAAAAAAAAATAAAATAAAATACACAATTTGCTTGAAAGAAACAAAGAAATAATACAGTGATGATCACAGACATATAAAAGCGTGCAGCCGGATGTATTAAATACTTGGTATGGCTCTAAAACTAATACCAAATAAAGTTTTTCAATCCGTGTTGTCAGGTTACCTTTTCTGTTGTGTTTGTATTATTGGTTGTATTCTGGAAGCCCTGGACAATGCCAGAAATGCATAATGGCCCAGCAAAACCCAGCAAGTCAGCCAAGTAACGGAACGTGCTGCTGAGAAGAATTGGTCGTCCAAAAGCACTGTACATGGCTAACCATATGGAGGGACTCCGATTGGGCTGGTCTGCTACCTTTTTCTGGAAAACAGAGAAACAGGTATCAACACACCAAGAAGACGTCTCCTGGCTGCACACAGCCACTCCTGTTTTGGTCCTGTCTGGATGCCCAAATGGTTCCTGAAGGGTGAGGGAGCAAACGTACATATATCAACAGACTTCAGACATTCTTCACCGAAAATCCAAATTCTGCCTCCTCTTGGTAACTGTGGTTCCTCACCTCTAAATCCTACCACTTTTCTGAACGTGTGAACACAGGAATGCAAACACACATTAATCGTACTGGCATGCAGCCATTGCTCCTTGTCACATGTGTACTCAGGAAAAGGTCTGACCTTTCAAGCTCTTGCTCGTTTGGGTAATCTTGGCTTTCACAGTAGCTGTGAAACCACTTGATCCAGTAAAGGCTTCTGATGTGAGAAAGGGATTGAAGGGAAAAATGTGGACAGACACCTAAACCAATACAGTTTAATTTAATTTATCTGGGTTTTTTTCTATCTCTTGGATGCCTTCCAGGAAGACACACTTCAGTCGATCACTAATTACTGGGCACAAAAAAGTGAAAGTAACAGGCTATGTTGGGAGGTAAGATTAAATCAACTAAGGGTCCTTTCCGGCTTTCAGTTCTGTGAATCTATGCAATATCACAACTCTTGCCCTAAAGCACCAACCAGCAGATATCTCTCTATCTAGTCAAAGGCGTTCTGATATTTCTGAGGTCCTTTGAATCGGAAGAAGAGGCGGTGCTTTACTTAACAGACCCATGGTCTGCAGAGTGCTTCCTGGCGCTTCAGGCAGCAGCTTTTGACACTTGAAAAAAACATCTGTCATTTTTCAAGTAGCACAGATGCCTGCAAGTTGTAACTCAAGCCAAGCCCTCTTGAGTGTTCACAGAGACATTTTAAGTATAGCCCAGTAATAAAAACCCCCTGCCCCAGCAAATTAACCAAAGAAAAGCAAGTTATGTCTGTACCACGCCTGGCTGCCTCATGTCTTTTTTTCCGCTTGTCTCTGTTTTTCCTCTTACGCCACTTCAACGGTGAGAGAGAATATGTGCATGCTGCCAAAAACGTACGAGTGTACAGGAGGGCCAGGTAGATGCTTACTGGCTTCTAGAGATTACGCCAGGCTGGTCATATCCCATGCCAAGGAGCTTAGTACAGAGAAATGAGGAGCATGGGGACAAATAGAGCTAACATTTCAGGAAGTGGTAAGAAAGAAACTGGTTCTTCTGATGAGGGAAAGAGCACAAGGGCCTCGTGTGAGTCTCCCAGCCAAAAGGGTCTGAATTTGTTGTCTAATGGGTTTTGGGCTAAACTGTTCTTCTACAGGGGCTACTGTCATCCTCCTTAAATAAACAATCTGCACTTTAACAGCTTGATAGGAGCTAAGCTAACTTATTAGGAAAACTCATCTGGGGTCTTTTGGAAAAAGACGTACGTGCTATTCTGGGCATTCAGTTAATGGCAAATTTGGTAAACGGTGATGGTAAATCCCCATTTCTTTAATAAGATTTTGCTATTTCAATAGCCATTTTCAGTACTGCTACACAATTCACATAATGGTCGTCACGACAAGAAATCTATTTACTTTGCATTGGAAAAAATGCTAATTAAATTAAACTATCTAATAATCTTTATTGCTGTTCCTTCTTTTTTCATCAAGACTTCAAATTACCTTAAGCATCTAATGGGGAGGGGGGAGAAAGAAGAGTGGATTCTTTTCTAATCTTAAACTCTATTACAGAATGTTATGGGCTTGCAGTATAGTATGTTGTATGTGCCAACCCTACCCTATATTTAGGCGCTGAAGGATGATCTGTCAATCACCACTCATTACTGAAGACCACTGACATGTTTCAGTAACCGCACAGTTGAAAGTGTGGCCAATGTCCTCAGAATTAAATACAAAACTCTGTCTGGGCAGAGTACTAAAGACAGGGAAGACTTGCAGCAGCACAAATGTCAGCTTAACTGGAGATGCACACATCCAGGCACCTCAGTACCTTATTTAAATTTGCAAGGATCATTGTCGTTGGTATGGCTGGCAGTATTTGTTGTTGTGTGAATTAGCAGGCTGGACTGCTGTTCTCGTCCCTGGCACTTGCTTAGGTTTTCCTTGCCTTTGCCGTCTCCCTTTTAAATCACTGTAGTTTTCTCTACCTTGTGCGCTCAACAGTTGAAATGAGGGCAGTGAGACAGCACTTGCTGATAAAGCAAGCCACCTGTAGGGTACGCCTCAGCCAACACGGAAAACTGACTGTTCCCTTAGTGCTGTAACTTATAGTGTCAGCCTGATGCTGAAGGGCAACGCTCTGTTCCTGTAATTTCTAGCTATCTAACATACTTTCTTTCCATTTCTTTTTTTCCATAACAGGTAAGAGCCACAGTGGCACATGAATAGCAGGTATAGGAAATTCTGATGGTCCTTGACTTTAAAATCCACATTTTCTGGTGCACCATCCAAAAAGTAAAACTTTCTATTACTGTTAGGGCAGATTACACCAGACTTTGATCGATGGGGTAAACCAAATGTGGTATCAGTGTGCTAAATCTATTTTGGGATACATAATGTATAATGCATTAGTATGTGTTTAAAACATCTAGACCACTTGTGTAGAAACCAAAACAAAAGCCAAGCAATAACAGAAAAAGGATCAAATTTTGTAGGGCGGGGGGGATTATATGACAATTACTACCCACACATAGTACATTGGTCCAAAAATTTGTCTGTGAGAGCTTCATCGCATATCATTAAGGACCTCTTTGTCTTCTCAATCTTATTAAAGAATCCTTTATCTTCAGCCAAAATGTCCATTAATATAGTAGGAACTGTGAAGGTATATTAAAGAGAATAATTGAATTTAAGGCCATGGGTCTAACCCTATGTGTATGATGTGCATCACTGGTTATTCTGCAGAAGCAACCTTCCTATCCACAGTTAGAATTGCCCCAGGATTCTTAGGAAGGTACAATAAAAATACTGTAAGATGAAGTATTTCTGTTTCTGTAGGAGAAAATAGCAAGCAAATATAGCATGTCCAACTTTTAGACTATTTACTGATGGCAGGAAACAATGAGATGAGGAAAGCCAATTCGAAAGTGGGGTTTTGGCAATACTTTGTTTAGGAAGAAAAACCAAACAACATATATAAGTAAGCTTAATTATCAAAAAAGCTTGTTTTACCTGTAGTTTTATAGTGCATTCTAATTTGAAAGAACATATGCTGTGTTGTTTTCTTATGCTATGCTGTGTTATGCTATGTTGCCAAGCACAAACTACCTATAGAACCAGTGACAAGTGACCTATGTCTCACTGTAAGCGTTGGAATGTCTTTTGCAGTGGCGACGACCAGACTAACAGCCAATTAGAATGTCGATCACCAGTTGTTTAGCCTTGTATTGTGTTGGTTTATGTTACTTGATAGTGTAATAAAACTATCGATAACGGGCTTTAAAATTCTGTAAAATAACACGTAGCATGAAAGTGAAATTAAAACTAAATTACTTGATGCTTTGAAAAAATGACTTATGACTGAAGAATTTTGAGTAGCGAATGTGTTCATAACGCTAAGAACGGCTTGGTGAACATTTGAAAATGTAAAATAACCTAGAACAGAATAGCGAATTCAGATTTGTCACTGAGAAGTGTTAGCTTAGGTCTCATGTGTCAGTGGGCAAACCTCTATGTGCTAGGAGCCGGAAGAATTCTGTCTAAATAGTTGAATAGGTATTTCGGGAGTTGTCCGCTGACATCAAAGAAAACAAGAAAAGGTTGAACCCCGTGTCCACAGACTTCATGGTTACACAACTGGCAATATGCCATTTGAGCAGAATACAGCAGCCATAAAAAGTTAATCTCAGACCCTCTAGTTTACACTCCTGTATGCTTGGGACACACGCGCGGAAAACAGTGATTCTGAGAAAACAGTCATCAAAATTTAACGTGACTCAATTCCCTCGTGCTGTTATCTGGTAGAGAACCTCAGCTGATTTAAATTTTCATGGCATGTAGAAGGGATAGCAAGACAACGTCACATCAGCTGTCTCAAAGGAATTTTACAATACAGAATATTCGTGGTCATGCTCAGCATCTTTCATCAAGGAGCGATAAGAAGGGTTTGGAAAGGAACAGAAGCTTGCTTTCTGCAGGGCCACGGAGCACAGCTGAGATCAGCTATCTCCAGGCGCAGGCAGGGGTAACCCCACTTAATCCAGGGGATGCTGGGGGGGGCTCCCCTCACCAGCTGCGCGAGATTAGCATAAAAGGCACCCTGGTAGCAGAGACAGTGACATATCATCTCTCCCAGATTGCAGACCACGCTTCAGCCTGAAGAATTTTCCCAACTCTGTTTTCCGGCAAGCCAACGCATTTTTCCATGGGAGTGAACCGCAGCAAGTTCCAGTGCCTGGCTCTTTGGACTGCCCTTTGGTTTACTTTATCTACGAAGTATCAGTTTACTTTAGGGTTACAGCCTGTTATTCGAATATTAGCACAAATGCGCTAGAGGCTGTGGTAATCTCAGGGCTTTAAACAGCGACGCAAACCAAAATATCTGGTGTAAGCCAGGTTTATAAACGCAGGCGCGTGTAGCTGCATGGGCACATTTATGCAAGTCTTCAGTCGTGCGTGACGCACACCGAGAGAAGCTACCCACTGAAAGTTTGCCTTCACACACATGGGCAACAGAACTCTGAACTTGCCTTTTGGCATCCGAACAGCATATTTGTGCAGGCACACACAGTATCTGCAGATGTAAAGGAGAGACAGACAAATGCTTGCACCCAGTCATCGTGCCTGGCGTTAAGAATGGCACCGAGACACAGACCCTTGGGCCATGTAGGTGCCTAAGGCTCTTTGGTCTCTTTAAGTAGGATTTAGGCTCTGAATGCTTCTTTAAGGAGCTGGCCTAAGGGATGCACTTCTCCTTTGCTGTGAAAAGCTCAGTTCCAACGACTCAGTAGTTTTCTGCTTAAAGCAGAAGAGTCTTGGTCTCTAGTGTCTGCAAGCATGACTACGGAAGGAAAGAGAAGCAACTATTCAAATAGAAAACAATCGTACTGATTATGGTTTCATTTCAGAAGGCACAGAAAGGAGCCTGCAGCTCCTGCAGCTGCTGGGAGCAGATTGCTTCTCCTCTCGGCTTCCCCTCGCGTTGAAGTTCTCAACCATGCACTGCGTGGCAACACGTTTATCTGGTGTGTGCAGGAGCAGGATTTATATGATTTTGTACTACGTGCTACATTTTCCATAAGCAGCCTCTGAAGGCCTGTATTCTCTCTGCTTATGCTTGAGATTTGATATGTATGTACAACCCAGGCAGGCAGTCTCTCAAATCCTTCCTCCTTTCCGCAAAACAGAATCTTTCTTCTTTTGGCGGAAATCACCGTCTTAAAGCACAAATTAAACATCACACTTTTGCCTAAATGCATCCAGAAACTCCTGCCCTACCCAGCGAGTTTGCCTAACCATGATTTTTGTAGTGTGTCTGGCTGGGATGAAGTTAATTTTCTTCATAGCAGTCTGTTTTGGGCTGCTGTTTTGGATTGGTGAGTAAAACACTGTCAAGACACCAGTGTTTTGGCTATTCTTGACGTGTGTTTTTGGCTATTTTTCTTTCTGAAGGAAAAAAAAATGAAGATGAGTGTTCCCAGCTGAAACTATGGACAGAATGCCTTCTAATTTAAGATGCTGTTACGAGTAGCTAAGATTTAAACAAAGCTTTCACTTTTAAAATGAAATCTAGCAAGTGATCAGTCTGCTATGGTTTTAGTTCCCAGTTGCTCTCAATCTGGCAACTCTCCCCTGCTGTAAATTCACTTAAAACCAAACAGTAACCACTGGATTGGAACTTCCTAAGCCAAGTTTCACCTTGGAACAAACAGTCCTAAGTTAAAAATTTATAAAACTAGGGTATCATATAAGCAGGAACCATTCAAAGTGATGCTATAGTTTCTAAGGCCAAAGAGTGACATGAACATCTTTGGTTACCTTTTGTTCCTCATATGCTTCTTTGAGACAAACGTAATTTGTCAGTGCTCTCATTGCAATTGGGAGCTTTCCGATCGCCTTCAGGTCCACAGGTTTCTTGTGAGCAGATATAATAAGAGTATTCATCCACCAGTAAGTCGCCTTTGAGAGCAAATTCACAAATGGCTGGAGGAACCTCACCCCCAGGTCCTGTAGATCCTCTGGTGGCTTTACTTTCTGAGGGTTCATGAAAAATACATACCTCTGGAGAGGAGAAAATAGATAGCATGTGCTCAGGAATTATCTTATTGATGGTAATTTTTAGTAAAAGTTATGTATAACACAACTACAGTGTCAAATCTGCATTTAAAGGTAATTACACATTGAATTTAAAGATAATTTTGCATGGAAATAGGAGCGTTTCCATTTTGTCAGCGTAACTGGCGAGAAATTGAGCAATACAGGATAAGGACACAGCTCTGTAGCCTATCAGTACCACCTACCTCTCTCTGACCAACAGCAAAAAAGAATTCTTAGGATATAATTGGGTTCTAAATTATCTTGGGTAAGAAAGTATGCTAACTTCTGCATTCACCACGCATGTAGCTTATGTGCATTAACATAGCATGTACAGCATGGATTACATATGCACACACATACACCCTTACATGCACAAATAGGCACGTATATCTATCTATACAAATATGTATGCGCCCTCTGTGTGTATACATATACGCAGGCACACATGCACACCAAGTCCAGGGGACACGTCAAGGACATTTATTTTAAGGAGGTGCCAGATCCCACTGATTTCTACAGAATTAGCCAGACATTTGCGGCTACGCTAAACTTGGGCCTGAACTTGACACAAGCCAGAGTTACTGGGACTAAAATCCCATCTTCACCCCCAAGATACTGTTGATATTTTTTGAGATCCTGCTAAAGAAACCACGTACCCTAACTCGAATGACATTGATCTCCACAGCCATCAGCAGCCCGTAGAGAATGACCATAATTCCAGTAATGCAGAAACGCAGCTGAGAAAAAGGCACACCATCCTGGCAGTATCTGACAAGCTTGATCGTTTTGGTGACAAAGGCCATTATCCAGTAAAGAAAGAGAGCTGTAAAACAGGTGCACACGCATAATTAAAAGAAAAAAAAATATAAGAAAATGAATCACACCAGTACTGCAGAAGTTTTAGTCCTTTCAAACAGAAATATTCGATGGCAATGCAGGCAATGCAGTGCAATGCAGCCTGCAGGCTGGCGATGCGTCATGTCAGGCAAAGTCAGAAACTCAGGTTCGAGAGAATCGCTTTGTACTTCCTTTCCCAAAGTCGCTATTTTCTTTCCTGGGCCATCACCCTTCAAAGAGATGCACAATGATGGGTCTTCACAGAATTACAAAAGTCCACTGAAGGTCATCTGCAGGGCAACTTTGTTATTAAAATGAAGTAAAAGTCACTTAGCTTGACAAATATAATATTGCCTCTTTGAAAAAGCAGGGTGCATCCCAGGTGAGCATATGGAAACGTGTTCAGTTCGAAAAAGAGTTCATACGGTTTAATTACATCATGCATCCTGGCTTGTATCTATTAATAGCTCGTTCAGGTTGTTGAGTTATAGGTAATTTGGACAGTATGCTTGTATGAAACATTGTCCTGCAATGCCTAGTCAAATTCTTCTGACCATTTCCTGACCGAGACAGTAGGCTGTGTAATCTCAGAATCAACTGCAAAGGAGGGCAAACAGCCATCCACACAGGATGGTTTGTGATCGGATTACTATTAAAAGCGGCCTTTTCAATTAGCCCTTTTGAACGAAGACAAGCTTCTGCCTCAAGCAGTGTTAAAAAATACCTACAGGCTCATGCTAGAAATACAACTTATTTTGTGATCATTTTAAAAAAGTATTTTTCGGTGTGTACCTTATAAAAGGCGCAATAACTCCAACAATAATACTAGTTCTAAAAGCAGAGAATCATTCCTCTCTCTTTTAATATTCTCACACATTTCACCACCCTCTTCAATCTACGCAAGCTGACTTTGGCTAAACTACTGGGTTTTGTAAGAGTACATAAATATCAGACTTAGACTTACCCAACAGTAACTTTGGAAAGTTAGATGTTTCAATATTATGGTAATAGACTATGGATACAGTGGCAGCCACAAATCCCATTATAGCTGGTAGAAAGAGATGCAGATGGCGAGATTTCATTTGTCTGAAAATCAGTAAGGTATAAATTAGTGAATTTGGTGTTTTATTTCACCATTGTTACATTCCTAACTATTCTGCAAATCTGCTTAAGAGGATAAATATGACTTTCCTGGAGACAAAAATATGTTTTCGTATGTGAATGCTTTACTTTTGTCAATATTTACTTGCTGTTATAGCTTGAGAGGAGAATAACAAAGTTCTAAGAACAAGCGTTTCACCTTCATCCCATTAAAATGCGGACAGTTTGTGAAATGATGCCATCTTTTTCGGGGAAAAACTCCTTACTAGCCAGCCCATCACACATTAACACTGTACAAAAACGAATGCCATTAGCTTGGTTATCCACCAAACACCATCACTTACGTATCAGAAACTATGCCCTCTGCTATTTCACACACATGTACAAACAGGAGGGTGAATGTCAGGATCCATCTCAGGTTGTGTCCAGGGAAGTGCAACCAGGTATTGTGGTGAATTTGGACTTTGGAGCTTTGGCTTCCCCAGCCTGGGAAATAATAGTAACGAAAGAGGAAGGTTATCATAGAGCCAGCCCATGAATGATCTCGTTATCAATTCCTTATTCTAATCCATATGTCACACTTAATAATATAGAATCAACACAAACCCCCTGCAAGACTATGGGGGCTATTGTTACTAATAAAATGACCCCAGGAGTATCTGAGCTGCCACGTAGCCCCCCCTAATTTTGACCTAACCCTCTAGACAACGGGACAACAGATTTCCCACAATCACAAAGTCCCTGGCCAAGAACAAGGATGACAAAACCAAAAGAAACATCTCAGTCTCACCCTCACACAACAGAGACTGACAGAGCTTAAGTGATGGCATTGCTGTGTCTTTCCCAGTCACAGACAAGAGTGGGCAAAGGTTTCAACTGATATAAAAGTTAAATCCTCCAATGAGGCCTCAAAGAGACATATTTACTTCAAACCAATAAAATTTATTTTCTCTGTCTCAGGCCTGGTGGGGAGCACTGTCTCAGGGGATACTGAGCGGCAATTTCCCAGTCTCCGCTCCTCAGGCACGCACAGCCCACCTTCCTTGCCCTGTACATTCCTGGCACATTAAATCTCCCAGCGCAGCACCAGGACTCGGCTGATTTAATCAGCAAATTCATCTTGAAGCCTATTTCCATGTCATCACCTCAGATGGCTCCTATCCTTTTCAGGCAAGATTGTCTCTGAGGCCAGCAACCCGGCAAGAAGCGGAGCACCACGGACGTGAGGGACGAGAGAGCGCTGGGGGGAGCTGGGGACTGACCAGGATGGTGAGTCTTGTCCTGGCATGTTGCTTTGCCTTCTGTCCCTTCCCACCCCGGTACGGGGCTGTCCTGAGTCAGTCAGCCCAAATGGCTGTACACGTCCCTCTTACTGTAAGACAACACCTGAAATTCCCTGGCAGACTTCCTGACCCATAGAGAATCCCAAGAACAGCACATCTCAGGGAAGTAAAGAAACAAAACAAAAGAAAACGAAACCAACTGAATTTAAAATCCAGGATATGCTTTTGACACAAAAGGATGCAGCATCTCATCGTGACTAGAGGTGATTTAGAAACCCATAAGCCACTGTCGGGGTTGATCCATTCTTGGAAACTGTCAGGATTTCACCATTTCATCCTTGTTTAATATGCAAAGTAGTGCAGGAACAAAATATTCTCTCTTCCCCATATCTGTCTCCAGCATTTTCTATAGTTTCCTGAGATTTTTCTGATCTAATGTGGCTTTCTTTGACCTCGCTCCTATCTTTGTCTCTCCCAGGCTGCTTTTCATTTTTATTTCCTCTTTGCCCATACATCTGCACAAACACGGTTCATCATCAATTCTCGTTTTTTGGAGTCAGTCAGTACTGTGGACTCCAGTTGGCTTTTAATGCTCTGCTCAAAAACTATTTGTCCTGATAATCAAGGTAGAAAATAGAAAACAAAGAATTACATACATACATATATACATACTATATAATTTAAGCTATTATGGTTTTTTTTCCTAACATTGTAAAAAAAAAATAGAGGGAATTTTCAGTGGCTGCAATACTATTTCAAAATTAATTGGCTAATACCTGTAAAAAAATTAAAGCAGCCTGCTACCACTTGATGCATAACACAGAACGTTGTAAAATATTATCTCTGCCCTCAGACCTTGCATTGAGTTTCCATCAAACTCTTCTGCAGAAAGCCCTCTAATTCAAGGATGACCTGCATCTCACCTCAAAGAAAGAGCCAGCACTGATGTAAAGATCCAGCGCTGTTGGAGAGGGTTCTCCATAACCCTTGGGGTTTTTCCAGTCTTTAGTTATTCTGTTGTTAGAACCTGGTTTTTATTCCCTTGCTTAATTAGTTTTCAGTCACTGGATCTTGTTATACCTTTGATTGTAGGTACCGAGTGTCTTGGCCTACAGCTTCCTGTAGCCTATTACTTGGTCAGTCACTTCAGAGGGGTTTTTTTGCACAATGGAAGTCCTTAAAACTCCAGTTCGGATGTGGTCCCAAATTCAAATCTTCCTCGTGGAAGAAATGTATTACTATGTATACACATGACACCAGGAAGGCAACATGGAAGAACTGGCATGCCATTTCTCATGCTGTTGTCAGGAGAATATTTATTTTTATTAATACTTTCTGCCTTTTGATGGTTATTCAAGTGTCTTTATCTTCTACGACCAGTTAGAATTCCACAGTTTGACAGCTCTTTTGGCAAAAGAAGCAATTACTCTGTTTTTAAAGTTCCCAATGCTTCTCCTAGCCTTAGATCCATGTTGTACATTTTGGATATTCTCTGAAATACACATAACTTGAAGGGAATTCAGACCCACTGCCCTAAGTCTTCTAATATCTAATTATAGCAAAGGTTGCGAGTTGCCAATTTCAAATCTGAAGAAAACTTCTCCAGAGAGAAGTTTCAAGGCATTTGGATATGATTTCTCTGGTTCTCATCCATTTTTCATGCTGTTTAGTTCAGATTTATATCTAAAATTCCCAACATTTCAAGTGGGTTGGCGTCATGTCCTCCGGGTCAACCCATTTTGTCTCTTCTATTTAAAAATTTATAAACGCAAAGCATCCAATAGTTTGCACCACAGGCCTCCAAGCACATGTAAACATGACTGAGTATAAATACATGCTTAAGTGTTTGTAGGATTGCACGGCTCCACTGAATAACTCACCTATGAACAAAATTGGGAAGGTGATAAATAGCAAGAAGACATGGGGAACCAAGTTGAGGGCATCCACGAAGCAGACATTTCTTAGGACACCGGCACTGATGTTATAGGCTGAAGCATTGTCGTTACCACAAAATGCGAGCCTCATCGTCTCCAGAAGGTCTGACTACTACTAAAAAGAGAGCATAGTTGATGACCAGGACTGCTAGCGTTCCTTTTATCCAAACACAAAATAAATTAAATAAAGAGATAAAGAGAGATTAAATAAAGAAGGACCGCATTGAACAACCCACAGAGAATAATTCAGTTGTATTCCGAAAATTCTTTTGGGCTCCCTCACATATAAGCACATGAGAATGAAGGGTGTGTTTATATTAAATAAATATTATTTATATTTAGTTAATATTGTTTCTATTTATGCATATTTACTATTTATTATAAGTCCTATTTACTAACTACACTACGCTATGTCTTCTAGTGTTCGTTATATGAACAATGCTCTATGAGAATATAGAGAAAGAACAGGGAAGTTTTGAAAAAAATGATTTCCATTTCTCATAAGAAAACTCAAATGCACATAAGCTGATTCCCGTGTATTATTGCTTCTTTGATGAGCCAATATCCCTGTTCACATGGTTTTTTGCACTACATTCTCAGTGCAACCTCTAAACCTTTGATATTTGTGATTCGTCAGCTTTGCATTCACAGATATTTCGTATTTCTTCATTGTCCCATAGAACAATGGTCATATACAATAGTCATTACAGATAATTGCCAAACTCTTATTCCAAGTAGGTTGCACTGAAGGCAGTAAATCAGCATTTTTGCTTGATCCTGCAAATCCTTATGCACGTGCTTAGCCTCCACTAAGCCGTTCTCTGACTTCCATGATTTCTTAGGAGATTATCTTTGTGCGCCAAGATAAGCTCATGCGTTCGTGCTTGCAGAGTGTGGGCCGTAGTATGACCCAGAGTCATGACCAGCTTCCGGTTTTTATCAACCTGTACATTGTTTATTTATTCATTCTTCTTTACAGGAAGATGAAACAGGATTGCAACCAAAATGTTTCCTTGTGGATTTCTTTGCCCAAGGCTTATACACAGCAACATAGTGCTGTAGAATATGTTGTGTAAACTCATTTGCTCACATATGTTTTTTAAATTTTACATACTAAAATGGAAAAAAACCATCTTTGATTCAGCAAAGTATATGTATACTTTGGTGAATGCATCTTTCTGCAACAACATTGGCCTTAATGACTTTGGCGGAATCAGAACAATATAGACATGCAAAAAATGCATGAACAGCATTTAAAAAAAAGTTAGTTGAATGGGGATAAAAAAGCTTTCCTTCTTGCCTCAAATAGTTTAGATTAGTCCTATGAGCTTAGTTGTTTAAACAAGGTAAGTGTAACAAGGTAAGCGTAAACCACTGAAGTACTCCCTTACACAGAGCAGAAACATAGACCTTCAAAAGAATACAGAGTTGAAAGAGGCACTTTGAACCTCTGCTCAACCCCCCTTTTCTTTTAACTAACTTTTTGCTGGACCTGAAAAGCACAACCCATACTGAAATACATCAGTGACATTTGTAACAGAGTTTCATTGAACAGAATGTGATAAATCCAGTCCCTTTTCCAAACATATCAGCAAGTTACGGTCTGAGATTTGCCAGGATTTAAGCATAACTCAGGGTCATACGGTGGATCACACCCTGCAAAAATGCATGCGTGTACTTACTGTGGTGAAAAAGTTGACAGCAACCCACTCAGTCTTCAGCAGAACACAATTTGATGGACAGTTTGGCCCATTCTCTATAATGAATAGAGTGATATGACCACTATCATTCTATCATTTTATATTTATGTGAAAGTATATTAATGAATGCGTACGACTAGTAACACAAAAGAAACATTGTGTTAATATGAATTCTGTCTGAATAGACTGAGGACTTATTAGCAAAACAAATATGGAACTTTTCAAAAAACTACACAGAGAATGTTTGCTTTCAATTCGTAAAAGCTTGACATGTCTCCTTTAAAAGAAACATAATAGTAATGATAATCTCTTGAAAATCATAACTGTTGTTGCCTCATTTTTATCGCAGGTCAGAAGTCCAAGGGAGTTCTGCTGGGAATTTTCCTCCCTTTCCCACAAAGAGGACTTTTTTCTGAGACAGCGTAAGATGCTGTTGTGGTCTAGTGGTTGGATTGGTATTGAAAGGCAGGAGGATCCTGGGTTCAAATGAACACTGAACCACTGACTTCCAGTGTAGCTTTTGGCTTCTAGTCAAAAATAAATCTGGGAGAAAGGATTAAAATCATGTCCAAGAGAAGCTAAGGGAACTCTTGTTTTTCCAGTTTTCCGGAAGGGAAATGGAATATAGGCAGTAGACGCACCTGTGGAAGAAAGGATTATTAACTGCATGGCGAGTGCTATCTGCTAGCTAGGACGTGCCATCAGTTTGCAGAGGTTTCATAGTGCACCTCAAACAATAGTCCCTAAAAGCTCTCAAGAAAGACGAATCTTTCAAGAATCACATCTGAATCTTCACAAGAACCCATGCTGTGCCTAGTTTTGTGATGGAGTATGTCCAATAACACACTCTTGAAACCAACTGTCCTTAGCCGAGGAAAGAATCTGGTTAATAGTGATGTAAAGAGACAGTGCCCATCATACTGATGATAATTTTGAAGAGTAGGTATAAGCAGTCTATTCACAATACTTTTGTTACAGGTGAGTTTCAAAAAAGAGGTAGAATCTAATTGTCTTCTCTTAAAATGAGAGAGAAAATTAATGAGCCTAGGTTGGTTAGTTAGTAAAATAAAAACAAACCCAGAAAATTAAAAAGATTGCATTGCTAATGAAATAAGATAGGCTAGTTGACAATAAATTCCTAAGATTTATATCAGAAAACAATTCATCATTAATCAGCACATCCAGTGACCATGTTCATTAACCCTCCACAGGCTTCAAATCTATCATTCTGATCAGTGTCATGATGCTGTGTTGACCCAATGCAGCTTATGATTTGGCCTCATAAAATGCTCACCAGATAGAACTTCCCTTTTTAGCAGCACCCACTTCCGGACACGCGTCTAGTACAGAAGGGCACCGATAGGGAATAGAAGAGATAAGAACTGTGGGAGCATTAATAGTCCAGTGATCCTTCCTTCCTCCCTTGTTTCCTCTCTTCCAACCATTTGTCCATCACCAGTGTGCTAGAAATGAACTATGATTGGGAAGTGGAGGACTCATGTTCTGCACCTGCTGATGTATGCCAACTTTCATCGACGCTTTCTGGTGTTTACACGGACAGGCTGCTGGTGGTTCTCTGCATCTTCAAGAGTGGCATATGAAAATACACTGCAGTACATTCGAGCTCTCAGAAATAATTTTATTTCCAGCGTGCCTCACAGGGAGCAAGAAACCACCTCATCTTTCCTTTCCCATCCGTTTCTGGTGCAGAAGGCAGATCCGATATACCATCCACAGTTCTGCCTACGTGAATCAAACCACTGGACCTCGCTCTGTTTTTCAGAAACCTTACATACACAGGAGGCTCTGGAGATGCACTGATGCAGAGGCCCATGACCTCAGGCACAAAGCATGTCATGTATTTTCTATTTCTTTGCTCTAGTTTTCACAGATAGGGAAAATATATTGGATGAAATTTTAGTGACATGTAAGGGAGGATGCTTTGCATTTACAGTCAATGCGAGTGAGACTCCCACTTGGTTCGAAGCTGAAATTAGCCATTACTTTCTGCTGCATCAGGGCATGCCTCCAGAAGCTCGTTTTCATTGGCCTCAAGGTTTAACAAGTTGTGTTCGTTTCCAAAGAAGGATAGAAAGAAAAGCCCCTAAGGCAGAAGAACAAGTCCTTGATTTCTCTAGACAGTATGGGGCATTTTACAACAATGCTTGCACACCTCCACCAAAGTTAACAGGGGTTGGACCATGACAGGTTTCCAGATGAAATTTCTCATCCAAGGAAACCGTAACTTTCAGTCTTCTTTGAAGGAAAATTTGACAATATAACAGCAAAATTTCTGGCGCCCACAGTCAGATCCCATGCTTGCGAAGTTCAGCGTAGGTACAGACGAACGCATTCTTAGGGCTGCAAACAGTGCAAGTCGCATGTTCAAAAGCTTCAGACTAATGTGAGAGTCTAAGCTGCACTTTCAAACAGCATATAAGTATTGGGAATTGAGGCTAGAAAGACCTTTCATTCAAATTCAAAAAATTTTAAAGATTTTTAAAAGGCCTCGGCTATGCTGACTTTTAATGAGTCCCAGTTTTGAAAATTTTCACTCAAAAAACTGAGCCTAGAAATGAAGTCAGTTTGGAAGACCTTGACTGCAAATAACCAATGAAAGGCAGAGTGAAAAGGCACTATTCCCTCTCCTTCTGTAAAGCCGTAAGATTTAATTTCAAGAAAGCATGAAATGGAAGAGCAACACATTTAGAAAAGCCATGAAGAATTGCAGTTGTGCTTACTGTTGTTAACTCATCAAAACTGCAACTGGATTTAGAAAGGAAGATGGAACACTTTTATGACTGATCACTGAACAAATTTGGTTCCCTTAATAATAATTAAACTCTCCTTCCAGTGCTTTAACTCTTCTAGTAAGCCAGTCCTGGGCTTCAGTCAGAACTAGGTCTGCAGAGAGGTGTCTTGCCTATGCGAGGAAGTGCTGTTTGCTTCACTCGGCACTGAGTTTGTACAAGTACATAATTAAATACACTGAAGACTTTTTATATTTTTCCCGAGCACCAGCTGTTGATCATGGCCAAAGACAGAATGCTGACCACACTGGACAACGGTCTAACCCTATAGTGAATAGCCGTGCTGAAGACCTTTGAATTAACCCTAAGCAAGCTGGAATACAAGCAAGCTGGAAACCTTGAGAGCTGACTCAAGGTTTCCCACAGTGTAGCCAAAGGTGATTTTCTCTTTACCAAAGAGGAGGAGACAGACTTTTTAGGCCACAGTAAGTACGCAGGGAGAGATCAAAGAGGAAAACCTGGGCTGCAGAGCCACACAAGGAGAGTTGAAGAGACTTCTGTTGTCGAGGGCTGAAGAAAAGCAGTGATTGCTGCGACTCAGAGAGGTTATCACATTCCTTAGCGGCAGTTGCCCTCTTACACCTGGCAAGGGCCCTTCCTTGGTAACACCGGCAGCAGCACAAAGCTTGGCTTCCTGGAACTCTACATAGGCGAATTAAGCAGCAAAGCCAGGTGGTTTTATCATCCTCAGCAGTCCTCTGCTGGAGGCAGCTGCCTGCTTTGCCATAGCCTACACTGTCTAATGGAGAGCCACGCAAATATTAGCTCAGTCTTAGAATTAATGGTCTTATATCACCAGGGTGCTGTTCCCAAGATAAGAAGCCCTGCTCACAGCAAGCTTGAGGCAGGTGCTGAGTTGTTGCAGCTGCCATACTTCAATTTCAAAGTTGGCTCATGCAGGACCCATGAGCCACGGGGTGTAACAGCTCAGAAATACCCACTAGCTTCTTAGCAAATCTTTATCTATGTGAAAGGGATATTCACTGGAAAGCAAAGGCTTCTTCTTCTTCTCATATGGATTGCCAAGACGCTTTCTCTAAGCTCACGTTCAGGCTGTAACCTCTGGAGCTGAAGGCTTCTTTACAGGCAGATGTCTTTGTCTAGTGAACAGCAAAAAATGGGAGCAGTCCGACTGCCCCCACAAATACATAACCTAAACATGAATATTCAGGAGAGAACAGATGAAAGGGTAGCAAGTTGTTTTGAAATTTGTTGGTCATATGAAGTTATTGACCGCTATTTCTCATCAGGTAGTAGCAGTCTCTCAGAGTAAGTGTTGAGATCGTCATACACTCACTTAAGAAGACAACGCTATTTGTAGTCATGACAAAAAAATGTATTCCCCAGGGATAATTTCCCTTTCTGTTGAATAGTAGGACAAGAAATTATACTGGGGTGATTACACCAGAGTGAGTACATCATAATATATTTGCGTCACTACTTATTACAGCAGGAATTCTATACTTTATAAAAAGGTTGCCAAGGATACTAGGTTTAACTTAGCATTTCAGTCAGAGCAAATGCAGTGACATGATAAAGATCTTCCAATAAAAAGCACATGGTATCGGCGGGTACCAGCCACATTCAGCACCCTAACAGGGGTGCCAAATACCAGGTAATTTTTCATTTTAACACTTGTAGGCTGGACGGCCTTTGTCCTTCAAAGTTATTGACAAATTTCGCACTTTAACTTCAGTCTTTACAAACTCTAGAACTGGCCAGAATTTGTCAGACATACTTTTTCTTTCTCCCTTTGAAAATAGCCTTTGCTGAGCAGGCAGCTACAGGCTAAAGACATAAGCAAAACTTCACAGAAGAGAGGAATGGAAAGAACAATCAGGAGGACGGGCCCGTGATGGTGCCAGTGGAAGGCAAGTTTCAGTTGTCCTTTACATCATTGGGGAATCCGATTCCCTGTTGGCTTACTTTAATGAGGATGTGAACTATCTGAACAGTATATCATCCTGTAATGAAACAGCTAAAAAAACTTACGTCCTTTAACCATTTAAATGCTCACCCTAAAACCCCCATCACTGGCAAGCTGAGACTTTCTGATTTGGGGTTAATGTATACTGACGTTGTCATAATATAATAAACAGTAATCAGTAAAAAAGAGGTTCCAGAATAAATATTCACTGTGAATAAGAAAATGGTTTTTGAAAGGAAAAAAAAAAAAGGACAAAGTTGTAAACATTAATACGATGTAGCATTGAACCCAACACTTAACAAATCTCATTTTAACAAGCATAAATGGGGATTCTCAGGGCACCAAGCCAGTTCCTGAGATATATTTTCCATAAGCAGTTGTGAAGAAGACAAAGGGAAAATAGCAGATAATTTAAGTTTCCATAAAAACGATGAGAACATCCTCCCCAAGTGCAAAACTGTAAGAATTCTTACGAAAGACATTTTGATTACCTTAGGGTCTTTTAAAGTGCACTTAAAAGTCTTCATATTCAAGAGTTTCATCTTACCTGAATTATCAGTCTGTTCAGCATGCTCTGCAAGATACTTATGATTATAAACAAGAGTATAAATACACTCCTCAGGTGGACCTTGTTTGGGGGAAATAAGGATATTTTGAAAAACATTTATTTCAGTAGTTCCCTTGCTATATTTAAACAAAAATTAAAAAAGTCAATAACTGCACTTCCTAATTAAAATATAGAATTTTACAAAGCATACCTGGGTCTCGCTTCAGATTCCTTTTTTTTTTTTCTATCTTACATAAAATGTGCATTATATGCACATATACATGTATATCTATACACCCATATATAGATATGCGTATGCATACAGAGGCAGAATGGAGAAAGTACATGGTTTTACAAAACTAGTTAGTTCTTATCTTCTGAATAATTAAGTCATTACAAAAGCAAGGATTTGTCTTTCCTCGAATTTCACTGAGAAAATTTTAACAAAGGTCAAATTATGAATTTATAGGTTTGGATAAGCACAATGGAAGGCCTAACTTTGAGTTTTGCTGCAGGTTTTAGGTTAGTGCTCTGAATCATTTTTCTTTCTAGCTATAAACCCACTAGTTTGTTCTTCTTACCTTCCTAAAAGCCCTGGACATCATACAGTCTGTGTGATCTACAGTCTATGCATTATCTGCAAAGAGTTCCACTAAGGTAATGGCAAAAAGTGCTGCCCCTTTAAAATCTATTTTATCAAGCATGATCCTGTACAAAAAAAGCACTTTCCTTTTTATTCCTATTTAAGCTGTGACCACCTATTCTAGCTAGCCCCTGCTTCCTCGCTGTCCCAGTTACCTTGGGCCTTAAGGTGATGAACTACCTCTGGTACTTGTCAGCATCCGCGCTACTAACTGGCATACACCAGCAGCCTGATCCAAATGCTACTGAAGTCAATGCAAAGAATCCCATTGACTTGGGTAGGTTTTTGGATCAGGCTCCAAACACAGAGAGAATCACAACGGCGGTGGTGCTAAACAGGCTACTGGCGCTGCAAAGCATTTCACACAAACATCTGCAGTGGTCTCACACGCATCCAATACATTGCTTTTTTCCTTTTTGGTAAGCTTCTTAACACAATGCGATTTCCAACATCAGCGTGCTACACTGCCTGCTGTAAAACCTTCGACTTCACACGCCAAGACAGGACGGTTTAAAAAAAGAAACGTAACCCTGTGAACAGCAGCAAAGAAAACATCAGCAGGAGGGGACGGTAAAGGCTGAGAACGCCTGCGAATGGCAAAGGAAAAGGAAAAAAAGAGATTGGAGCTGTAATCCCAGGAAAGAACAAGGAGCAGCCCTGTCCCACAGATATAAAGGGAAGGAGGAGGAGGTGGTTAGTGGGAGATAATGGGGGAGGGTCATCGCATGCCCCGTTTGGTTGCTGAATGTTAGATCAAACTCTGCAGCTTACCTTTGTAAACACAAAAACAAAATACCAACCCAAATTGTCACTCGGTTGTGCTATGTGATCAATACCATCCCGATGGCAGGATTTTCCTCCACTTAGTGAAGCCGCTCCAAGCCCTGGAGTGGATTATTTTTAGGCTGGTGATGGGAAGATCAGCTGCTGCCTCCTATCGAGTTTCCAAAGTGCACAAACTCGTCTTTCTCATACGCTGAAGGGGGCAGGAAACTGGGAAGAGACAGGCAAGCAAAAAGCACCAATTTTTCGCCTCCTGAAGCTACAGTCCCCTGGGATTCCTTCTGCTTGCTTTTATTTTCAGTTTTCCCTCGCTGGAGTAGTAAGATGCCAAGAGGCTGAGTTACAGCGCACAGAATATTAGCAGATCGTTATCCTGAAGCAATTGATTTAGACGAGGTAGCCTGACTTTTGGCAGGCTTGCGGAGATTCAGCTTTTGAATTCTTCTGTGTTAATCTTGGATAATTTGAATTTGACAACACAATTTTGCACATCTTCCATCATCTTGAGCAGAAGAGAAAAGAGAAGTCTACTCAGATATTTTACTTCACCCTAGATCCCTCCAGACTCTTCTGCTCAAAATACAGACCAAATCCCACTCTTTGATCACACAGATCTGCTTCTTTTGAAACAGACTTTTTAAAACTTGAAATAAAACTCAAAATTAATTTGATGCTCATACCAGGAATATTGTTTCCAATACAGTAGCCCTTATTTACAAGGGATAAGATTTTTTTGGCTGCAGAATATATTGTATATGTTTACTAAGAGAGAAAGAGGTACTGAGAGAGCCTCCATGCAGTCAGTTGGTTGGTTTGCTCCTTTTCTTGCAGTGCCATTGAACCAAGATATACCGAGGTTCAGATTTTCCATCATGAGAGTTTCACTTGAGCCACAAATAGCAAAGATCTGACACTTGGTGGTGCCTCACGGGACACACGGTAGCGCAGGGCGGTTTTAAGCACAGCTGTTCAGTCATTAGGTAGCAGAGCTGGAGGCCCTTGGGACAGAAATTGCTTAGACCTTGCAGAATCCCGGGGTTGCACCTCGATCACTGGAGCGCAAATCGTTTCCAATGGATTGCGGTCAAAGATGTTTTCACGCCACGAAAGGGAGTATAGTGAGCTCTGAGCTGAGAACGTAGTTGCATGGCTGAGGCCAAACACCGGCAGGACTCCTCAAGATCTTGGCAAACCCAGCTCATTCCTTTTTCTCTGATATTTCTTACCTCATGGGATAAAAAAGTGGAAACCTCAGGTCCAGAGAAAATTAGCACCTTCTGTTATCTCCCATTGACTTGAAACATCAGCATAGCATTACACCGAGCAACTGAGACAGTCCTCAACAGTCCTCTACGGCACTTGAAATTTTTCACTTGCATTTACATTTTTTTGCTTTTTCCCCCCTTTCCTTTCATGCATTAATGCTCAATGCTTTTGAAAAAAGATTGTGGATTGGCAGCTTCTGAGTTCTGCCATATATCTATGTCTCATTAAAGAAGATAAAATGAAATCTTTAACCCATCTAATCATCATCTAAAATAGCACTGTCATGTGATGCTTCTGAAAATATGTATCATTTCAGACAGAAGTGAGTAGCATTTGTGGTCACAATTTCTTTTTTACCAAAGCACAAAGATGTGTTCATTGCCATTCAGCTCTGTCATTTCTACGAAACTGTTTAAACGGGAAGGGAAAAAAGAAGGTAAAATGAACGTGGAAGCAACCACCATGTTTCATTTTGCTGTTTCTAAACAAAGTGCTTTCATTCCACTACATGACAAGCTAAAATGTTCTGAAATGCATTTTTAAAGGGATTAAGAAAAACGAAAGGCTTTTAAATAATGCCAGAACACATTCTGCCCTGCTCTGAAACGATTTTTTTTTTGGTATCTGGNNNCAATAACGGGAATTCAAAACGTTTCAGGGTACGTTTGGGCCTGTAAGTGAATGGAAAAGGTGAACGGAAGAAAACCCCACAGGCCGATTCTCAGGTATCCCCCGCGTACAATATGTCACCACGTTTCCAGCAGAGGAGCGCTCTGTCACCGCCACCTCCCGAAGCCGCAGCCGCTCCGGGGGCGCAGGTTGAGGCGCCAGCGCTGCGGAACCGAACCGGCCACCGCCGGCAACGGGGCGGCGAGCCCGGCCCGGAGG
>VXBH01001399.1:0-15944 GCA_013400035.1 Rynchops niger | reverse complement strand
AGGGGGGGAGTGCAAAAAATTCTAAGCGGATCTTAAGGAACCCGCTGGGGTTTGGCTCCTGGCTCCGAGGCAGGTCGAAATCCGCCGCCCAGCTGGCAGTGATTTCCACGCTGTGGTGGGCTTCCATCGGCTTGACCGGCTAAACCCAAAGGAACCCAAATGGTGGAGGAATAGCGGGAGCGGGGGGGGGAAAAAAAAAAAAAAAAGGTTTTAATAAATTAGGACTCGCCAAGGTGAGGAAAATGACCCAACAGCCGCTGTGGGTATGGGCTCATTTGCCATAGCTCCCAGCTGAGCACTCTCCACTTGAATTGTCTTGGTTTATTTAACTCACTAGACAGGAAGGGAAGGGTATCTGTACGCTGGGCAGTCCTCACATAACAAGCTCTTCTGGTTTTCAGCTGACAACAGCTCTCTCTGCCATTTTCCGTAGTGCAGACCAGTCCATAGGTCTCCCTCTATGTGTACATATATGGCACGCCATCACTAGCAATCAAGTCACAATTAACACTAGCCGCTACCACTCATTAGCCAAACTCGGGTAACTGCATGCAGACCCCTAGTCTCTCCCATTTCTTAAGTGAAGAGCTGAAATGACCATCATTTCACCCCTGTGTGCTCTTGACACTTAAAGTAGCTGTTTCAGAGAAAATCTCTCTTGGATATTTTGCTGAGCAAGTGGGGATAAATTCCTTGACCTACTTTAAACCTACGTATATAATTTCTACCAGGGCTTTATGCTAATACAGCAAGATACAGCAGATGTTTGGAGTAACTTACATGTTGTGGTCTATCAAGTCTTTATTTTACTTCTAAAGTTGTCACAGTGACAGAATCCCCACAGTGCTGTGTCATAAAACTCGTGCCATCATATAAAAAGATCAGATTGACACAGCTTCAAGATTAATTTTATTTACGCTTACAACCCTGTTTAAAAAAAATAAATGTTTGCTGTATTTGTTTTAATTACACATTGATCATTTTATCTAAAAAAAAAAAAAAAGGATCTACCAAGAAAATGTTAATGAAGTAGCAAAGACTCCATTTTCTATTTTTTTTTTTTTTAATGTAATAGAAAATGCAGTGTGGTCTTTGAATAACTTCTCTGTCCCTTTTAAACATTTATTGTGATTAAGCTTGGAGGGGGGGAAGCAGTAGAAGCTTAGTATTATTTGAAATATTTTCCACAGCTTTTTTAAAAGTTATTATTCCTGGTTTCTATGGGGAAAACTGTTTTGGAAAATACATACAGCAAAAGTTCAACAGAGTGACCTAAGTAGAGAAGAACTCTATATGGAGAACGACAAGAAAACCCCAGACCTCAGAGTTCATCACTATAAAAGGTGTGTCAAGCCACAGGACTTGAACAGGGATTTACAAACCTGATCTCTGATGGACAACGGCCCATAAGTGGCGCAATGGTGGAGTCAGAGGCACCAAAGGCAATGCTACAATTTGTCTCGGTAGCTCTTAATCTTGGCTGAATCTGCATGCTAAATTGCAGCTTAGATGCTACACACAATATGACTTCTCAGATCTCCACTTTTATTTGCTCTGTTTGATAAAGGTTGTTTTTGATTTAAAAAAAAAAAATAGTATCAGTCACATTGGCAACCAAAATACATATGGTTTGTAGTACGCTCTTTTTTTTTTTTCTTCAAAAACCCCACAAAACCTGAGAGCTCTCCTTTTGGTAGTGGAGGGCTTTTCAGAGTTGTCAAGAACAACGTAAGATTTTCATATCCCCTAAGGGTAGAGGAGTTTCACCCCAAATATCATTAAGGAGACTTTTTGTACTATAATTTAAATTCTACCAAACCCATAGACCCACTTGTATTACAAATGACAATGATATTGTGGATTTTGCGTATGTGTCTCTGTGTGTGGAGTTGGAAGAGAGGGTTGTCTTTGTTTTTATCTGCGCTTTATTGAATTTGTGTCCTCTAGGCTGATATTGGACAATTTGGACTATTTTTGTGCATTGCCCAGAAAATCTTTGCTTATTTCTAAATCAGCAAACCTACCAGTTGGATTTTATCCTCTCTGCAAACAAGACAGGACTAAACTAGGAACAGGTTCATTTTCTCCCGTTGAACTCACCACGGCACCTACATTGTTTAGTCCCATTTACAAATTTTGGGTTTTAGTTACATAGTAGTCAGAGAGAAAAAGGTGTTTATGTGTCTAATTCCAGTGTGAATGCCTGAAAGAGGGGTTAGATACTAAACACGGAACTTGCCTCACCCAAGATGAGATGGCAAATATTTGATTTTTCATGTCTCTGCCCATTGCCTAGACTCTCTACATGGTATTTGGAGAGAAAAACACATTTTCAGATGATAATTCTTTTCATCCCAAAACAGGTACATAAGGTAGTAGGAACTCATTCACCTCTGGTTATGACTGTCTCACCCCATAGAAAAGGAGAGAGTCTACATGATTGTTACAGGCTTAAGTAACTCTCACACAGGTAGAATTAGGGAAGTGGACTCCTGCTGCTGCTCATGCTGTGCTACATTTGGAAATGAACCTAAATCACTGGAGCATTTTTGAAAATTTTACCCTATATCTTGTTCTTTTCTTCTTCTTTGAGGTATGGAAATAAATGTTCAGCCTGAAATATTTTTGCATGTATATACTTTATTGCATACAACAAGAGAATACGATAAAAGGGTAATAATCATGACAAGTATCTTGTAGAATTCATCCCCAGCACTTTTACTAGACCTGGTAGAACCCACACGATCCTTCTCCCACATCCCTTACCGTCTCTGATTGTAATTCCAGAAGCTGTCAAGCTTTAGCATTGCTTTTTCTATGCTGAAATAAATGTATAGCATAAGGAAAGATGAATCATCAAAACTATAAGAAATCTCTTTTACAGCAAAAGATTAAACTCATTTGCCTATACTAACCCTGAAATCTGACATCCACTGTATACAAAATACAGCTTCTTTTTTTTTGTTGTTGTTATTTGCACCATATATAATACATGTTTCAAAAAGCCACTACCATAAGAGGATGCATTCAATCCTTAAGAAGATCCATATCTTCTTTTTCAGGCAAGATATGTAGGGCAGTTGCCTTGCTTTTCAAAAAAACATTCAACTGTAAAGGGTCCCACATCTGCCTTTTATCTAAATCCTCATACTCCAATCTCTGAAGTTGCATATCCCAAAGCTGGAAGCTTTTTAACAAAGTCTCTGTTCAGGTTTCCAGGAACAACAAAAAAAAAGAACTTCTATTAGAATTTACTTTAATAAAAAAGGCAAATCCTGAATATATTTAAAATCACTGTGGTCACGCTTTATGTTGTATTTCAGTTAATAATATATGTCATCTGGGTATCTTAACTGCTGCAGTATAAGTGTACTAATTGAGGCTTTAATATGCACTGCCCTGTTCTTTGCATTATTAGCTACCTCTGTATTTAGTGGGTACTAAATACTGATGTCCTGGATCTCTGATCTTTTCTTATTCTCTTCTCGCTGATGTCATCTGTGACCCGTCCTGGAAATCAGGAAATGGTAATGTAAGTCTGAAGTCCATCTTAGAGCACACAGAACTTTATTAAATCCCATGCTTATATGGATTAAAATCTCGAATAAAAGTTAGTCAAAAGGATTAAGATTAATTTCAAATAACCACTTCTTTACAGCAGGACATGTCAATGGCACAGCAGTGGAAGGCAATGTCTTAGCAGAAGACACAGGCTCTCCCACAACACTTTCTGAAGCTCCTCAGTAGGACATATCTAAGGTACTTCTATAATACTTCATCATGAGCCTGTGACAACAGTTTGATAGCATGGTCAAAGGGTTTTTATATACGTAAAGAAAAAGTGGGATAAATTGTTACTACACAAATTGGTCCAGTTCCAAGACAGCAACAAGATAATACCCTATGGTACAAAATTATAGAAAATAAAACAGTCTTTGGGGGTGAAAATAGCAGTTCCTGTAGAACAGTAGTAGTAAAACACCACCCTGAAGTGTATAATGCTTCAAGGCAGACTCTTGGCAGAACAATATAAGATTTATTAATATGACTTCAGGGAGATTTACATTATATCTACTGTAATAAAGCAAATGGTCTGAGAAATGTAAAAGGGAATTAAACAGACTTTCATCAGTGTTCTTTCTCTGTTTTATATCTTGTTCCTGTAGCAATCATGGGCTTGATAGAGAACACTATCTCATTTCAAATGGACCAACCAATTCTTTTGTAACTTTGCATATGAAATGCTGACATGCTGAGGCAATCTGGAGATCATCGGACAAATACGACCAGAATCACTCTATCCAAATTTTCAGTTTGTGAATTGGTATGTAAATTGACTGCACATGTTCCTGCGTACAGCTGTTCTGATGAACTAATTTATCCCTTCTCCCAGCTATCTCAGGGACAAGAAGACCAAGCTCGCATATGTGCACGAGTGTGCTACATGTTAAGTAATGTATTGCTTATCACTCCAGCTGTACAACTCAGATCCAAATCGGGTCTGTAGATGTATCATCATCCAGCAGATGTTTCGAACTAAAGGGTGGGTTTTTATCTACAGTGAGACAGATTCTGTGAGCCAACATGGAGCAACTAACTGCTAGAACGTGGCTGAGGGATGCCTGAGAGTAGTGGAATAGAATTGGTTTTAGATTTGAAAGATAAGGCAACAGCCTCTAGTGATAAGAATCATATACACATGACGTGTTGCGTCTAAACAGATGAAACGATATCTTCAGGAGGTCAAACTCCCATTTCCCTCTTCAGAAAATCCTAGATGGAAATATGAGTTTATGAAATTGGAATGCAGTTAGTCCCATATGCATTTCATACATTGTATTGTGTCTGATGTGCATGTGCATTCTTTTATTTAGAGTAAAAAAAAACCCACCCAAACTCACTTTATCTGTCGCTATGGCAACATTATGTTGGTGAAAAAAGTAGATAATGATATTCTGATTTGTGTTGTTCCGCAGAACAGAGAAAGAAACTGTGAGAGAAAGTCAGGGGAAGAGAAAGAAGAGATGCTTTTGAGGATGTCTCCAGGAACATTTGCGTCTTTGAGGAAAAATACAGATGTGCATCCTTCATACCTTCATGAGCACACCCTCTTGTACGACAAGGTGGCTTCACTTGAACTGGATATATGGTTAAAGTAACTCAAAAAGTGAAATCCATGGAAAAAAGAGAGAGGAATCTGGTCACTTTCAGGAACGATAAAGATGATGCTCAACGGCTGTGGAGCAGCCGTGTTGTAAAGTTTCTCCGATTGGTATGCTGCCGAATCCTTACCACTCAGCCCAGGTTTAATTAAGCTGGTTCAATACCAGTGGACAGGAAATTCATGACTAGTAGAGCTGGTTGGAATTTTGCTTTGAGAAGCTTTTGTTTTACTCATTTAAAAAAAAACCAAAAAACAAAGTATTTTTGTAATGTTTCTACTTTTTACTTATGAAAAATAGAGTTTGGCTTTTTTTTTTCTCTCTCTCTTATTCTCCTTTCATTTCCTCCCTCTCTTTAGTAGCAAAACACAGAGGAAGAAGTAGAAAAACCTTTTTTCTGTCATTTTGAGAGTATTTAGTATCTCATATTTGTTGAGATGAAAATTATGATAAAATTGTGAAAAGTCTTATGCATGAAAAAATTATCTTTCTAATTCCTGTGACATTTGTTTTAGCATTTTCAAAATGCAAGATGCTAACTTTAGGCCTCATATTTTGAAAATCTTAACTTACCTTCTTGAGACCTGCTGCTGACACTGTTAAGTACATTCCCACTGAAGCTGGGAGGAGATGCAGATTCCGGACACCCCTGAGAATCAAATTTTCTGAGGAAATTTCCAGAGCTAAAAAGAGAGATATAGATTAATTGAAGTAAAAGAAGATGGGGAATGTATTGGATGACGCGGTTACTTAATTTACGAAAATATTTTATTATGTCTGGGGGAACCAAATAAAATGGGATCTCGATAAGTAAAACAAACTGAAACACTATTTTATAACAGATAATATTACCGCTACATTTACTACAGTTTCTGGACACACTTTGAACAGCAGAAAAGAAGATTCTTGTTCAGAGAGCTTTCTCTAACGCAAATTCATTCATAACGCATTTCAGCTTTCACCATGAAAATTCAGAAAGCTTGTAACAATGGCAGAATAGCTCCTTTATCAAAACATTGTGTGTTTCATTAGCAGGTATCACCAATGTAAGTGTCCAATACAGCATCCATCACGTTATGTAGATATCTACAACATTCTCCTGTAGTCCTTTTGAAGCAGCGTATTGAGGTTGCTGGAATCTCAGAAGCTAAATCATTATGTTCATTCAAAAAGTAAAACACAAAAGCATTAACGGTCTCAAATTGATAAACTTGTATCTTGCACAGACAGAAGCTGATGAAGGCTTCCAAGAAAAGTGAGCTTCCCTGCTGCGGCTGTACCTTCCTGCGAGTTCCTGGCATGTAACTGTTAACAATGACCCCGCTATCGTTTTCAAACAACCTCCTTTTCATACATACTTTGAAGCATTCGACACCGGTACTGAAGCAAATTGCACCAGTATTCAGGCATCTTCCATCTACATATGGAGCTGTGTAAGAACGGAGAGTGATACAGGGGAAAGTTCCTGCTCCCTAGCAACAGTGCTTGCTGCCAGACCAATAGGTGCCATTCCCTCTGAGCCCTAAGAAACACATCAATGAAGACAACAAGTTCCTGGCTTGAGCTAACAGAGTAACTCGTTAGGGGAAAAGGGAACAAAGACAGGAGGAAAATCATCCTGCAATGATATTTGCATGGGCAATTTAGCCTGGAGACAAAAATGGCTGATGGAACAGTTGGAAATTCATGGTCAGCTTGGCTGTTGTCAGCACCAGGAGGAACTCTGGCTCCAGAACAGCATCTCCTTGCAGCTATCTCTACACTTTCTGCCTGAACATAATTCATCCAGCCTAAGAAAAATGCTTATTTCCATGTCAAAGATATATTTTCAGGTAGTGTTCAGTTAGTGACAGCTAAAGGAGATGTGAGGCATTTCAAATACTGTAACAGGTAAGAGATTTAATTGGACAACCTCTTGCAAGTGCTGTTGTCAATAGTTACTAATGTTTTCCAGGAGTCTGAAGTAGGATTTCACTGCATCAAGTCCTTTCCTTAGAGACAAAGTACAGAAGTGATGTCTGATTTGCCTTAGACTTCCCAGGAAAGCTCAGTCCTGTGCTTGAACAGAGGTCTTTGTTTCAGATCACTTAGAACAAGCTATTGTGAATCTCCTAAATTGTTTTAAGACATGGTATACCACACATGACGTGTAATACATGCAAGTTGTAACCCAGATAGCTGAAAGCAGACCACAGAGTAGGTCTGAAGGGTAGAATACTTAAAAGGCCAGCTCTGAACTAGGCTTGGACTGTGGTTTGGCATATGATTTGAGGTTATGTCCTAGGACAGACTGAGGCTTTAGTCCCACATGACAAAAAATTCCTGAATGTTTTACAGAGATTTTATTGAAAAATGACAAAAAAACTTGCAATGGAAAGGGTAAGAAAACTGTATTGTTTAGACTGAAGACAATAAGACGGCTAGATAATGTCTGTCTGTATAAAGCAGAGGTTTCTGTGCCCAACTTCTTTTCAATACACAGCAAGCAAAAAGTCCAGAGCACATGAGTCACCTGGGGTTACTTTAGTCACCTCTTGGCCATACTGGTCACCTCAGCTACCTTTTTTCTCTCAGCAGGAACCTGAGGGAACCAGTCATCACTACAAGTCAGGGTTAAAACAATCAAAATTTGCATAATTTTAGCTGCCTTTTTTTTTTTTTTTAATTGTTTTATCTTTCAGGTATTTTGAATGTTCTATGTCTTCATTAGCAAAATAAAATAATTCTTTACTCCACAGTCAGCACAGTACTACTTTTGGGGAGAGTTAATGAAAAATCAAAATTTATCACAAATGTTCTACGGCTGCATGTGTTACAAATACATATTCAATGACTTGCCTTTCCAGCAACAACTACTAGTGAAATGTGGCTCCTGTGCTTATATGGGTAGTTCAAAATGACTGTTCACTAACTCATTAGTTAAGAGTGTGAGAACCATCTTCCAAAAATTTCCCTTGTAGTGAAACAGGAAGATTGTACGTGCAGACCTGAGCTCTGTAATACTCTCAGCAGCTGCGATGAGGCAAGTGACCCTACAGAAATGTGACACAAAATATCTCTGGGTCTGTGAAGAGAGTTAGCTAAACGCAGGGGCACGAGAGCAACAAGAACTTTCTGACTCCATGGGCCGTTGCGCAAGCAATTGGGGAGTGGAAAGTAGATTTCCTAACAGTGTGGATTACAAAGGTAGTATCAGGAGACCCTGATCTCTTGCCTGATCTTTTGTACAGTCTTCTACGATTCACATGCTCACAGGGAAATTATTAAGAGGACTATTTATCTGACCCCGCATGATTATGTTCAGGCTGCGCATGTACTTTCTATCTAGGGCTTGCTCCGTGGGTCATCAGCCAGCAATGGGATTGGAAATAGGAACTGGTCCAATCAACAACACTTTACTGTACTTGTTTCCCATCCAACTTGAGGCCTAGACAGAGGGAGGGTGTTTACATTAGAAGGAAGACGAGCAACATGCATGCGCAAGAAATTAATTTCACTTAAAGGGAAACTACCATCTGCTCTATACCTGTAACTATTACTCTGTAAGGAATAGGAATTCCAGTTCAACACCGCTGTAAAAGAATTAAAAAATACAGTAATTAGAAACTGCAAGCAGTAATAGCATAATGGCATCTGCAGAAGGCATTTCACGTGCAATGATCATAGATAACTGCCTGGAAATCTGTCTACAGTAAAAATAGCTGGTGATTTTACTGAGTTCTCCACAGACGCATTTCGACATCATTGTTAGAGTAAGAAGGGAAATTTAAGCAGAGTTCTTACTGCACCTCTAGCGACGTTTTTCTCAGTTGATTATTACTTGCTTCTGCACCGCATGGTGTTAACACTGTTATAATAATGGCACTAAATGCCACTGTTCCCAACAGCTGCCAGAATGGCATGTGAATACTACTTCGGGCTGCTAATTCTGATTTACGTGGGGTTATACCAGGCTACGTTACAGGAGCAATTTCAGAAGAGATATGAGCTGTATGAATCCAAAATTAAATCTGCTACTTTAGGTAGAGGAAGGTATAAATTGCTTTAGTCTAGGTATAAATAAAGCAAGCTCTGTTCTGATTAGGCCACAATTTCAAATTGTGGATTTCTCTTCTACTGAGAAGCCACATGCAAAGCCTTGCACTTGGCAGACCAAAACCATTAGCAGCAGTCAGGGATGTTCAGCGCCAGGCAAAAAGGAGGCACTATATACACATTCCTGTGCTTCAAGTGAAAGAATTTGTTAATGTGTAAAATAAACATGCATTTCATAAATAGTTTTGACATGTATTGTGGGCAAACAGCGGCAGCAGATTGAGGATGTTTATGGACTCTGGCAGATAAACTGTTTAATGACCCAGTGTGCAGATAAAATGAGTGAGCTGGCTGCTAAAGTTGTAGAGATTTGTAACAAAATAAGTATTAAGAGTCTTATGAACACAAGATGAATGGAAACATACGTGAGTGAAAGCACCAGATGAGACAGCAGGACAAGGGGTAAAGGAATAGCCTGTACTGATAATGAAGAACACCATTCCCTTGACACCGTTCCCAGAACATTGTTCTCAGCAGTAAAATTGAGTAATGGGATGTTTAGGTCGAGCCCAAAAGGCCTGCACTCAAGCCCACAAGACCCACGCTCTAAGACCACAGGACAAGATGACTCGTCAGCAGAAGATGCTGCATCCTCACAACAGGATGATGGCAACAAGGCTGCAACATAAGACACACAGCATTTCTTCTCCCATTGACCTGTTGGAAGAATGAACGTACATTTCAAACAAACAAGAAAAAATGGGCAAAACCAGCAACTTTGCCTAAGCCTTATGGAGGCCGAAGTAAGCAAGAGCCCAAAACAAAGGAGTGCCCGATAACAACCATTGATTCCTAAAGGGTATCAAAGATCTGTCAAAACACAAATCCATTGTTGTCAATCAAGAAGAACTCCGGAGAAATGAGGAACACGTGACAGACAGTGTACTTTGCTATCTGTGTTGCACACAAGTGATCCTTGCCAGAAAGACACACATGTAGGTGCTTGTAACTGTGATATGGGACTGTGAGTGAGTGAACTATTTGAGGGAATGTTAGTGCATAACATCGACTTACAGAGAAATTTGGTAAATAGATAAAAAGTTCTCTTTCTCTAAGATCTAGCACTAGGTTTCATTATGATGAACTTTCCTTTTTTTTTTTTTTACTTATATGCACATTTCCATTGACTCCTTCACCTCTTTTAACTCCTCTCTACTGTAATCTTCTCTGACACTTGTGTATGACAGTGGGTTTGGGGTTTTCTTCTCTCTCGCTTTTTTTCATTAGGTTGTCTTCCTTGCAAATCATAATTTTAATAAAGTACAAAGAAAGGGAGATGCAAAGGAATTAAAGAAATCACTTAGGTCACTCGATACCTAGAACAAACCCTAATACCGTGCCAGTGTCAGCTGCCAATGAGGGAGATGTCACATCCTCCCTAAGCAATGCAGGGGTAACTGCCCTTCTGATTACCATTTCTAAAAGCTGGCCTGAATATCCTGTGGTGTAACTCAAGCTTGTAACTTCTTGTCCTAAATACATTGATAAGACAAAGATTTTTTCTTGCAGCAATCTTGTGTGAGGGTTACTATCACGTCCCCTTTCAGTTTGTCCTTCTTTTGATTAAAGGGCTCCATTTCCCTCAACATTTCTTCGCAGTTTCAGCCAAAGAAGGAAAACCAGGCAGGATTTTTTGTCCTTTGCTTTACCAGCTGGCAACAACTATCTCATATTTTTGTGACTCAGCTGTTCTCCCACTTGCCTCCACTTCTCTGGAGGGAAAATGTAAGAACAATAGGCTAGAAAAAATCACCTGGTCACAAGTGTAATAGGCAGTTAGTCCAAAAATCACTAAATGCCAAACCATGAAATTTCCTGACACTGTAACAAGAGATACATTTTAGAATCAAAAGAGTGAAAAGCCACCAACTACAGGAAGTAAGTATCATTCATGTACTAAGTCCCCTAAGAAGGAGGGAACTTTTGAGGAAGGTTTTTGGGAGGATCAGGGAAGAAAATTTAAAAAAATAAAAAGAAACAAGGTGACAAAGGTCTTTGCAAGTCTGAACTAGGGGAAAATTTCCTTCTGCTTGCACATCTAGCTAAAAGCTTAACCTTGTCCATGTGATCAGGACACACTAACCTGGCATCAGAAAAAGTTGAGTATCATGGGATAACTAGCACCACTAAAACTCATTTTCCAGCTGTGGAAAGCTGCTGATTTACCTTGTCTGAGTTTAGGTGTCTTCAACTGTTCTCTAGAGGTACCTTCTGAAGGATACTTCAACAATATACTTTGGCTACACAAAGAACCTGAGGTATTCAGGCTTCCGGATTATTGCTTCATTTAGACACCTGGATTTAGGTAGGATGAATCGAAGTCAAAAATGATGTATAAGTGTAAACGTCTGAAACATTGACTTGATTTACAAAGTTGTTTGGATTCTTTTATGGTAAAAATTAAATATAAATCAGTGTTGTTATTACAAGAATTAACAATTATTTTACAGCCAGACAGGTAATGTCAACACCATTTGTCAAATAATGTAATAGTCTTGGTAATAATAATAAAGACTTCACTTCAGCAGTTTGAAATGACTCTTAAATATACATATTTCAGTTCTCTCTGATTTCTTCTGTGTACATGAGATTGCCAAAAGGGAACACAATCCTGTCAGCAGGCACTGAATTAAACACAGTGCATTTTAGTATGCTGCAGTACTAAGGCAGGAAGTAGTTTGCTTCATTTCATTTCTGCAAAGTCCAAGTAATACACCAGGTCAAATGCAAGCTCCAAGTAATCATATTCCTTCCTGTCTGCCTTTAAGAAATCTCAGACCCTTGAACACTTCCTTGGCCTTGTTTATAAATATATGTTAACCTTTGTTCACCTAACTCTCACATATGGACGGACTACACTAGCCCAACACTTGCTTGAAGCTCCCAGTAACAGGAACAGGTAATTTCCTAGACATTCCCAGGCCCACTCCTTATTTCCTCTACGCTGGTTTGCCTCCAGCATAACTCCACGGATTTCACTGGAGCTTTCCATGGTTCAGGGCCAGGAAGGGAGATCCAGATCTATGAACTTTCCTGTTGCTGTAGAGAGGCCTAGAAATAGTTACTCCCAGTTTAGCCAGATGTAGGGTATCCCTGAGGTTTCCACTCCATGCTTCCATTGAGTCTTTCTTATCTGTTTCTGTAGTATTCATTAAGTTTGGTACGTCCTAGAAAAAGACAGGACCCTTCAACTAGACCCACCTGTTACTTATGGAGCCCTGCTAACGTAAACCGAATTAGACTCCCTGCACACAAAATTAAATCCTGGCCCCAGTTAGGTCAGCAGCAGTTTTGCCATTGTTTTTAAGGCATTTGACTGTGACCAACACACCTGAAGGCTCTGCTCAAGAAGCTTCAACGTGAGCTTCAGAGAATCGCTATTCCATACTTTTCCTGTCTTAAGCCTACGGAGAGTGCTACAACCACTGCGAATGTCAGAAAGGGCAAAGCCGGTCTCAATACTGGCAATTCGGAAGATGAACGGGCAGGGTAGATCTCATCACTGGCAATTCAGAGGGTGTTAGTTTGAAAGCAGACCCCGGCCGTCGTTACTAGTGAGGTTCGTTGTTCAGCCATGCCTGATACACGTTAATAACAGTTACACACTGCAGAACAAAACATTTCCCTAATTAATAGCCCAAGTTCCACGATGCGCTCCTTGTTAGTAGATTATCACCTTTGAACAGTGATCACAGTAACACCTTGGCTCAGACCTCTTGAATGCCTCCAGTTTTCTTCATTTGCTTTTACGCACAGACTTGAATGAATGGACTTAAGAGAGAAACTACAATGTGGTACTTTATAGCAACTGAACAGTGGCCAGAAAGGAAATTCACAGATTTTACTATCCCCAGTGGAATCATATGGCATGGAACATGTTTTATAAATAGATCTATTCTCATTAATTTTACTAGTATACCAGTATTTCCTTGAAATGAGCCAGTTTGGCCCTACTTGTTCAGGGAGAGTTGGGCATGATAGGACGAGGGGCTGCACAGTCACAAGACCTTGACCACGTTACATGATGTGGGAATGTGTGCTGCACTTGCCAGTGGTGATGACAGAGCTGAAATCCTTTCCCCCGTGCTGGGAAACCTATGCCTTCAGGCCCCTTCACGATTACATAAAACAGGGTACGTGTTCCAAAGAAGCGGAAAGTAGTATATTCTTTGTTTTGTTCTCCTCTGCTCTATTATTAGAATAGCAAATGTTCTTATCTCCCTGAGTGCTGTTACCCACACAGTCCCTTCAGGAGCAAAACGTCAGTACAAATATGGAAGAAACGAGTCAGAATGTATTTAGGTGAGTAATATGCACACAAACTAGCTCAGAGATGAGTTTCATCCTTGGATACTGAAGCAGCTGGCTGATGAAATCTCAGAACCAGGCAGAGTTATTGAGACTAGAAAGCACAAAATGCCCCCTATGTTAAAACTGGGTAAAAAGGAAGAGCCTGAGAATTATCCACTCTGTTTGCTGTAGCAACTGCTGTGACACAGTAACAGTTTACGTGCTTTGAGATTCACCTCAGAAATACACTCTTGATCTGAACTAAAATTTTGATAGAGATGCATTTGGGCCATTAGTTGAACGCTAGATCCTGTGAAAAAAATGCTGGAATAAATAATCAAAATTTTTGGTAAGCACATAAAAGAAATCAAAGCAATTATTATCAGTCCTGCACCTGGGTCAGGGCAGTCCCTGGTATCAATACAGGCTGGGGGACAAAGGGACTGAGAGCAGTCCCCTGCCAAGAATGACTTGGGAGTACTGGTGAAAAGCTGGACATGAGCTGAAAATGAGCACTCGCAGCCCGGAAAGCCGACCATATCCTGGGCTGCATCAAAAGAAAGTGTGGACAGCAGGTCGAGGGAGGTGATTCTCCCCTTCTACTCGGCTCTGGTGAGACCCCCACCTGGAGTACTGCCTCCAGCTCTGGAGCCCTCAGCACAAGAAAGACATGGACCTGTTGAAGCGAGTCCAGAAGAGGGCCACAAAAATGATCAGAGGGCTGGATCACCTCTCCTACGAAGACAGGCTGAGAGAGTTGGGGTACTTCAGGCTGGAAAAGAGAAGGTTCTGGGGAGACTTTATTGCAGCCTTTCAATACTTACAGGGGGCTTATAAGAAGGATCAGGACAAACTTTTTAGTAGTGCCTGTAGTGACAGAACAAGGGGTAATGGTTTTAAACTAAAAGACAGTAGATTTAGACTACATATAAAGAAGAAATGTTTTACAATGAGGGTGGTGAAACACTGAACACATAGCCCAGAGAGGTGGTAGATGCCCCATCCCTGGAAACATTCAAGGTCAGGTTGGATGGGGCTCTGAGCAATCTGATCTAGCTGAAGATGTCCCTGCGCATTGCAGGGGGAAGGGAGTCACAGATGACCGTTAAAGGCCCCTTCCAACCCAAACTATTCTATGATTCTATAAATAGCAGTCAATAATAATTTACCTAGAACAAGTCAAGTCAGTGTAATTCCAATCTACAAAACCAGGCCTGTGGCTTGAGGAAGATGGAGTAGATACCAGGTATCTTCAGCTTAGTAAAACTCCTGACAAAGTCTCACGTAGCTTTCATGTAAATAAACTAGGGGAAAGCCATTTACGTGAAAATATTTTAAGCTGGGGACAGATCTGGTTGCTGTAGGAATAAATGCAAGACACTGCATTTGGGCAGATATAGTCAGAGGCAGACCGAGGTTGGAAGCATCTGGCTATACAAGAGCTCTTGCAGAACCAAATCTTAGGTCATAGTGAACCACTGTCTGAATTATGTCCATATTGTGCAAGAAGATTACACACAGCTGTATAAATGAGAGTACAACCTTCAGGGTATGTGAAGTAGTAATCCTTCTGATTCACTCACTTGCAATATTCTGCTTAATTCTGAGTACTACATTATAAGCTGTCCACAGGAGAATAATGGTGATTATCAGAAGTTTGGATGATAGGAACTAGGAGAAAGACTGAACTAACAGGTATGATCCTGAAAAGGAAACGTCTAAGAGTTGAGATGGTGCCTGTTTTCAAATATGCATATGCCTGCTGAAGAAAGACAGGAAATAATCTATTATCTAGATCTGTGTCAGATAAGACAGGAATTAACGGCCTTGAACGCTGCCAGGGACGGAAGTGATACTGATACTGAGTGATTGCTGATAGTCTTTAGGACTGGGTTAGATAAATGCCTATGAAGAAGGACAGAGGTATTTAAGATACTTGCTTGAGGACCATTTCAGCCCTGTGAGTGAAAGATTTGCTGTTGATGTGAAGAGGAAAAAAAGAATAAACAGCTTTTAGTGATGCCCAGACTTGTAGAAAAATTCCTCCTAGATGAACCCCATCTAGATCTATGATGTATGCCAGATCTTCTAATGTAATTTCTTTTCTCTGTAAATGAAAGTTGAATCCAAACTCAGCTCCATGCTCGTGTTATTCCTGGACTATGAGAAAGTACTGAACCGAATTATGTAGCTGAAATATTATTATTGATAAACAATCCAATTTTCACAATGTGATGAAGCAAAATACATATTTTTAACCCATTGCTACTTAAGAAGTAGGTATTTTGAATATTGAATTAACAATTATCTAAGAAACTCTGAAAGAGATTTAATAAAGCATATGATTTCTCATTCTTCAGTTAAAGCCTTGTATATTCCAGTGATGGTAAAGTCGAG